>PVJS01014872.1:0-39723 GCA_004027185.1 Glis glis | reverse complement strand
CCCCATATGCTGTGGAGGTCACTCTAGATGTGAAATTGGGGCACATTTAGATGACAGATACTCAAGCCATGTACATAGTTCTTCCTGAGACAGGGTGTAAGTGGGAAAAATTCATGTTAAAAGAAGATTAAGCCAGGCATGGTTGCACACGCTTGTAATCCCAGTACTTGGGAGGCTGAGACCGGAGGATCCGGGTTCGCGGCCAGCCTCAGCTACTTAATGAGGCCCTCCGCAACTCAGTGAGACCCTGTTTCAAAATAAAGAATAAAAAATAGGGCTGGGGGTGTAGCTTGGAGGTAGAATGCTCCTGGGTTCAATCCCCGGTACTGCAAAAAAAAAAAAAAAAAGAATGAAGACCCTCTTCTGTTAATGAGCTTTTGCTCTCGGTGGTAGAACTTTTTCTGTCTTTCAGCAGATGAGGCATACAGGTGTAAATAAGTCCTTTCAGGTAACCAGAGGCCCTGTTCATAGTATCTCACTCAAGCTTTCGCAAGCCTTGCCTCTGTCTTCAGTAGAGCTTCTCGAACAGCCATCCTGGGTGCTCCGTCTCCGGCAACAGAGCCACGGACCCTTTGGCTGTGATGAGGAAAGAGGCATCCAGCAGCCAGTGCAGGAGAACCTTCTCACACTTAATAACATGTCCATCTTGTCCATCTAGGATGTTTATAAGCCCCGTCGGAAATACAAACGCCAACAGGGGGCAGAGGAGCTGCTTGATGAAGAATCTCGAATACACTCTACGCTTTTGGAATATGGCAGGTAATAATGGGACCCAGTCTAGGTGTCTGTTTTATAAAAACTATTTCAAAGAAAAGCAAATTTAAATTGTTAAATTGTTTCATTTGGATTAACTGGGTTGGCTTCTACTGAGTTTACTACTTTCAGTTGGTGAGATTTCCACCACCAGGGACTTTTCCCTCTGGCATCAAGTGATAGCTATGTTTCTAGGGGTAGGTGGCCTCTGCAGTTCCGCCTTAGAAGTGTGTGTGTACCTGTGCACTGGGCTCCACCCTCCCTGGGGAGTTGGGAGACCTGAAGCATTTGCAGAGGCTGGGGCTGGTGTGCCCAGCGCGCTCTGCCACTTATTAAAATCTTCAGTAATCAGCAGCTGCAGTGGGAGCTCCTGCAGCAGGTTTATACTGTGAAGATCTGTCCCAAAGACTTCAGTAGTTTTGTTACTTCTTAAAAATATCTCTAGTTTAAAAAAAACAGTTCTTATTTTATATTCTCAGTTTTTAAAAAATATTAACACAAGGATATTCTTCTCTCCACTGAACATTTTGGTTGACACTGGGTCTTAACCTTCATGTATGTCCTACATTCTCTACTTAGGGTAACTGATCTCTGGATGTGAGTATGTTACCTGCTGCCTCTGTCCTTTGTGCTGGCTGCTCTGCCTCACAGCACAACCCTTGTCAGATGGCTGGAACTAACTGCGCTGTCACCAGCATCTCCCTGAGCAAGCATCTGATGGCTTCCTCCCCTGGGGATGGAGAGAGTCCATAGGAAGGAAATTAGGTTGAATTAGTCCAGCTTTCCAAGGAAAGGCAATCACTTCTTTCTTCCTTTTCTTTTTCTTTTTTTTTTTTTTGAGGTGATAGTATGAGGTCAAGTCTTTCATTCTCAAGGATAAAAACAAGCCTATTTCAAAAGAGGTTGAGTTAGTTCTGACCCTATGCCAGGTGTGGTGGCTGCCCTTTTAGCCCACCAGTTGCTGCTCTGAATTGAATGCCTTATCTGAGTCAGGCACCACCCAGACCAGCCACATAATTTGGGGGGCCCAGCCCAAAATGAAAATGCAAGGCCCCTTGTTGAGAATTATCAATGATGGTTATTAAGAATTTTAAGACAACAATAACCAAGGGTGTGACCCTTCTAAGAGTGGGACTCCGTGGAGGGGTGGTGTGCTCATGAACCAGCCCCAGGCACCAGCCAAGTGACAGGGACGGCTGCACAGCTTTCGGAGAGCCAGGGAGAGAATCTCTGGGTGTCACATGTCCCAGAGCCAAGGAGTATTTTGGGGAAGCTAATGAGTTTTATTAATTTGTGTTGTTTATGCCTCCATTTTTCCATTTTCATGGAAAAGCAGATGTTGCTTGTGATGAGAAGATATCATAGATTCAGTACATTGCCCACCTGACTGAGACCACATGGACACTTTGAGTATCTGGCTCTGAAATTCTGTTTCAAGTGGGACTGTTTGCACGTGCATTGTAAATGGCAGTCATTGTTACAGGTGAAGGCTGGTGAATTTGGAACATCCCTGCCCATCCTGTGCTGGATGGTACAGTTTGGCTCCCTTTAGGGGAGGGAGCAATGCACACGTTTTATTGTGATTCTTCTCAAATTCCGAGTGTGAGAGAGTGAAGGCTCTTAATCCACTTCCTTCCTATTGGTGGGGTTGTGCTGATTTACGCTGATTTCCAAGCCTAGGGTAGATGTTTGATGAAGGGTTTTGTCTATTTTTGTTGTTGTAGTTGTTTAGGAGAGGAGTTATTTTGTTTTCTTTTGGTTTTTCTGGCAAGGAAAGGGTGAGTTTGTGAGAAGAGGGATAGTAGATACTTGGGACATTCTGATGGTTTGTTAATTTATTTATTTATTTATTTATTTATTTATTTATTGGCACTTATCTACCTTTGGGCTACACCTCCAGCCCTAGTTTATTTTTTATTTTGAAACAGGGTCTTGCTAAGTTGCTGAGAGCCTCAATAAGTTGTTGAGGCTGTCCTTGAACCTGTGATCCTCTTGTCTCAGCCTCCTAAGTACTGGGATTACAGGTGTGCACCACCACGCCCAGCTGTGATGGTTTATTTAGCTCATTCGCTTCATTGAGAAGAATAATGATAGCATTCAGAAAAGCTGAAAAATAATCTGCCCAGTGTAGCAGAACGGTTAAGATGCTGAACTTGGAACTTGAACTCAGGTCTCTTGAACTCTAAAAGTATATCACTGTCATTGTCTGCAAATATTGTTTGTGGCTCCAGGAGAATATTGTCAGGCTTTTATTTTTTTATTTATTATTATTATTATTATTATTATTATTATTATTTTGCGGTACTGGGATTGAACCCAGAGGCATTCTACCTCCGAGCTACACCCCAGTCCTGTTTTTTTATTCTTTATTTTGAAACCTGGTCTCACTCAGTTGCGGAGGGCCTCACTAAGTAGCTGAGGCTGGCCACGAACCTGGATCCTCCAGTCTCAGCCTCCCAATTGTTAGGCTTTTAGAAAGGCCCAGTCTTTGTTGTTTGTTCTGAGACAGAACAGAAGAGAATGGCTATGAAAACTTAACAGAGCAAATTGGATAAAACTTAAGTGACCCCTGCCAGGGAAGGCCCCACCCCTCTTTCCTTGCTCCTCTGGGTTCTGCTGGAGTTAGCTGATTCTGCTCTCCACTGCACAGAGCTCTTTCCCATTAAAGAGGATTGTATAACCATATATATGAAAAGAACCTGAGCAGTTTGTCCTATGTAGAAAACACTCAGTAATGGGTGTTGTATTAATGTTAGGTACTAGCTGCTGTCCACTGTCCTTGTCTCTGTTGGCAGCAACAGCTGCCCTTGAATATGACCTGTTCAAGTTAGGTTCTGTCCTGAGCCTCCCCTTCCAGGTCCCTTGTTCTGTGCACTCTTCACCCCGCACCAGCCCCTGTATACAGGAAGTCTCAGCTCGCTCGCTCTCTCCTTCCACTACTGACTCCTTGAATTCCTCCTCCCCACTGCATGACACCATGGCTTTAGGAATCCAAGTCCCTTATCCGTGTTTCTGTTTATCATCTCATCTCATCTCTTGACAAGAGGGAAAATGTTTTGATTCCCAGAGCAAGAAGGTCTGGAAACAGTAGTATCTAGGCATTCCAGATTCTTTCCTCTTTTCTGACTTTAAGTTGCTCAAATAAGGCTGGACTTTGAGCCAGGTCAACTAAAGGCCTTAAGGACTGTCTATCTGTAAAAAAAATGTGTTATGGGTATATTTTTCTAAATGTTCTTGTACTATAATAACAAGACTTACGGTTTTCATTTTAGACTTGAAAAATTGTGACTGTATAATATTTCATTTTTATTATTGGTCCAATCAACTTTTGGAGGCTAACACCTAACCATGCTATAAAACTGCTGTTATAAGGAAATGCATCTAGGTGCTGAATATTTGACTTTCAAGTGGATTTTGGAGCATAGCCCCCAGGATGCTGGAGTTAGCTTATTCCACAGTATTAGACCCTTAATTTTGAGTTACCCTGAAGTCATTCTGTAGTTAGGAAATAAATGATATGTCTTTTACTGTTTGTATCCCTGTGATGGTGAGGCCTATAACATGTTCATAGAAAGTGTTTAGTAAGCCGGGCGTGGTGGCGCACGCTTGTAATCCCAGTACTTTGGGAGGCAGAGACTGGAGGATCCGGGTTCGCGGCCAACCTCAGCGCACATGAGTGCCCGCGCGTGATCAATCGATCTCTCTCTCTCTTTCCCTCTCCCTCTCTCTCTCCTTCTCTCTCTCTCTCTCTCTCTCTCTCTCTCTCTACTTAATGAGGCCCTCCGCAACTTCATGAGACCCGGTTTCAAAAATAAAGCATAAAAAAAAATAGGGCCGGGGGTGTAGCGCGGAGGTAGAACGCCCCTGAGTTCAATCCCTGGTACTGCAAAAAAAAAAAAAAGAAAGTGTTTAGTAAATTCTTGTTGAACAAAGAATAGGGTTCACAGTCCTTAGTATTTTGGCTGTTATCCCCCAGTTTGTCCTGGGTTCCAGATAGTTTGATAATTATGTTAATTTGACCTGGGACAGTTATTCTGAAAGATTAGTTTGTTTTCTGAAACTGTGACCTCTGGTATGGTAGCCACTAGCCATATGTGGTTGTTAAGCAATTAAAATGTAAGTGTGGTGAAATGTCTAAATCCAGAGAGACAGAGAGTAGATTAGCGGTATTGGGAGTAACTGCTAATAGGTACAGGGTTTGTTTTGGGGGCAGTGGAACTGTTCTGGATTTAGATAGTAGTGATGTTTATACAACATAGTGCATACATTAAAAACCACTGAGTATATACTGTAAAATGGCAAATTTTTATTATATGAATTATATCTCAATTTTTTCAATGCAAAAAAAACTAGTGAATAAAGCAAATTCCCTGCCTTCCAAGAGCTCAACAGGCAGGCCTAGAGGATTACGTGTAACAGATAATTATTGTACATATGCAATGAGTGTGCTTCAGGTATCAGTGCAGCAGCACACAACTGGAAGGCTCACCTAGCTTTAGGCAGTCAGAAGAATTTTCCTAGAGTCTCTGTCTTTAAAGAGGAGTAAATGGGCAGGGTATGGTGGTGCATGCCTGTGGTCCCAGTAGTTGGGAGGCTGAGACAGGAGGATCTCAGGTTCGAGGCCAGCCTCAGTGAGACCTTGTTTCAAAATAAAATAAAAATGGCCAGGGGTGTAGCTTGGAGGTAGAAGGTCCCTAGATTCAATCCCCAGTACTAAAAAAATAAAAAGGAGTAGATTAGAGGGAATCTGGGAATTGAGGAGTCACTCAGGTTTAGTTATTTACTGCTTTTTTTTTAATCTGCAAATTCCCTGAGCCCTAGATAAGGGCTTTCTGCCTGAAGGTGTGTTTTCTGCCCTGAGGGTCTCCGCAGACTACAAGCCTGGAAAACAAGGAGTGCCGGGATGCAAAGACACTTCTTGGAGTAAGGCTTTGGGGAGACCCTGCGTTAGGGTTCCCTGGTTGAGCACACACTGCCCTGACTGGAATTTCAGCACAAGGGCTTCATTAATCACAGGGAGCAATGCAGCAAGGCTCAGTCAGGGTCAGCTCCTCCTAGAGCTGGCCGAGGGAACTGCCTCTGCACCAGGATTAGGAGTTGAGATTCCGGGAAATTGGGGAATTGGGAAACTGGTGCTACAGCAGCCATTAAGGGAACACACCACTTTTGCTCAAATCAGGAAGCTCTCCACAAAACCAGGAAGCCACTTTGACAGCTGCTGGCCCCGGAAGCAGGTCGCTTCTAGTGTGATCCATGTCAGCACAGTGGATCCTCTGTGTCCTCGTCTCCTTGTTTAACTGTTGCACATTCACAGCTCCAGTGAATGCATCTGTGTGGGGGGCCTAAATAACACTTAGCACCCTCGGTGCCAGAGAGTACGGAAAATAGTCTCTTGTTTTCCAGCCTCTGCAGTACAGGAAGATGCAGTCTGTCTTGATTAAGCCAGTTCACAGAGTCTGCCCTTAAGTCCCTTTACAGAATTTGTGTGGAGATCCAAAAGTTCAACCCTTAGGTTAAATCTGCTACACTTTGGACCTGTAGATTTGTGCCTAAAAAAAGGCATACTGACCAGAAGCGACTTTTTGGTCTCTCCAGTTATATGACAACCTATTGGAAGGCGAGGAGATACTGCATTTTAATGTCAGCGTTTTTTTCACTTATGTTTAGTTTATTCATTCAACAGACACTGGAAATATAAAAATGGAAAGGTAGGATTGTTGTCCTCAAGGAGAAGCATGCAGACATGCATCTGGGTGGTCGGGCTTACATAACTGCCTCTGGCAGCAAGAGAAGCACACGGGTGCAGGATGGATAGGCCAGGGCTGCGTGTGGGTGTGTAGGAGAGGAAACCATGTTAGCACTGAAGGACAGCATTAATGGGGAAGTAAGGCGAGAGGGAACTCTGCTCAGGCAGTAGATGGAGCAAGCGTGGGCAGGTTGGCTGCTGGGAGTGAGGCTGAGCAGTCGTTAGGCAGGGCCATAGAGGAGAAGCCACAGTGCTGCAGCTGAGGAGGTCCCGTTTTCTCCTGGGAGAAGAGGCCTGCCATTGATACAGGCAGCTCAGACTCCTGGGAGGTTGGATAAGGAATGGGCAGGAGGAGTGGGGGCGCGGCTGAGGCCCTACACCAGTGGAAGCAGCACACTGACCCAGCAAGTGAGGCAAGGCGTGAGCAGGGAGCAGAACAATCCCTTAATTTGTTTTTCTTAAATGCTTGCATGTAAGTTTGTTTTCTTACAAACTAATTAAAGTGTGTGAGGTGGAGTGTTTTGCATTACGCTTTTGTTTTAGGTTGAATAGTTTTTCGATTGTTGTAAGTTTTTAAGAGCATAGATTAATTAGAGCCAAAAGAAAGTAAACTAATTTAAACAAGTGTGTTTGTGTTTTTTTTAATTTAAGATTGCATAAAGTGAATACACATTATTGACATCGTGCTTGGGTTATGTTGAGAATAAAAAATGTGTTGGACTCAGTTATTAAAGTAACATTAGACAGCATGTTTGGCTTGAGCAAACGCATTCACATTTGTCTATCCAGGTATTTTTAAGGCTTTCAGCTTACACTGTGGCTCTGAAATCCAGTTCCTGATTCAGAGTAATGACTACACTTAAGGAAACGTTGCATTCTATGCCATCAGAGAGTTCCCATTTACAGTATTTGTATAGCAAATAAAGGGCTGGTCCTTTATTCAAGAAATGGCAGAATATTTTTCTGGGTAAGGCACTTGAAGCATTTTCTTCAATTACCAAATAGCTTAAATTCTCTTTGGCGTTTTTCATATAAAAATCCAACCAAAATGCATTTGATAGATTTTATTGTGATTTTTGAATAGTAATTGAATTCCCCCTCTTTGTGACCTGCAGGAGATATGGATTTAGCCGCCAGTGTAAAACAGAGAAGGTAAGAAAAGTATAGATAATGGGAGAGAATACTGGAGAGATGGAAGCAGCTCCCAGGGCAGCCTGGGGGGCGGGGGGACGGCAGGGATGCTGCTGGTCAGGCACTGGTCCCTGGGCAAGCTTGGGTGGCAGCAAAGCGCCACCTTCCTTTGACTTCTGCATCTGTGTCTTGGCATTCCCAGCCTGCCCCTCTGCAGGCCTCGGAGCCAAATCAGCAATCTCATTCTGGGGCTGGAGGTAAAAGGTGATTGAAAGTCATGACCTCAGGGTCAGTCGCTTGGGTTCTAAGAGTGTGAAGATGAAGTCCTCTCCCAGGGCTGCCAGAGCAGTTCTCAACTGGTGAGAGGCCTCTAGACGATGTGACTAGGATGCTAAGCAGTGAGATGGTGACATGGCATACTACGGCTCCTACCAAGACAGCCGAGTGTGAACGAGCCAGGTAAGTCAGGGTGCGGCTTCCTAACTTCACCAAGGAGTCTCAAGGATTTCTTTATTAATGGTCCTTAATTGTCAGCAACAGGGGAGGCATATTGATTTTATAGTTGTAGTCCCTTACTGTGTTCCAGGACCTTTGTTACAGGTTCTGCATGTATTTTTTCACCTAGTCCCCTGAACAGCTCCACAAGGATACTTAGTCCTGTTTTTCAGGTCAGAAAGCTCAGTGATTTGTCCAAGGTTACACAGCCCTAACATACCATAATAGGAATTCCAGCCTAGGTTCTGCTGATATCAAATCCTATGCTAAAGCGCCCCCTAAAGTGGACAGTGGTGTCCTACAACTTAAGATATGTTTTTTGTTGTTGCTGTTGGTTTTGTGGTCCTGGGGATTGAACTCAGAGGCACTCTGCTGTACCTCTGAGCTAATTCCTCTGCTCTTTTTTTGTAATTTTTTTTATTTTGAAACAGGGTCTCACTAAGTTACCACACACTGGCCTCAAACTTGCAATTGTCCTGTCTCAGCCTCCCAAGTATTGGGATTACAGGTGTGCGCCACTGCACCCAGCGTGACGTCTGTTCAGAACCGCTTTTCTCATTCCCCACCCAAACTCTGATTTCCCTGACTAGGACATGCTGCTCTCCTGCTACGTCTCTTCCTGTCCAGTCCCACAGCCCCCTCTGCTTCCCGGGGTGACTGTTGTCTCCGTCACTGGGGGCACTGACAGTGAGGGGGGTTATGTTCTTGCTTTTTTTTTTTTTTTGCAGTACTGGGGATTGAACCCAGGGACATTCTACCTCCAAGCTACACCCCCAGTCCTATTTTTTGTTCTTTATTTTGAAACAGAGTCTCACTAAGTTGCGGAGGCCTCACTAAGTAGCTGAGGCTGGCCGCGAACCTGGATCCTCCGGTCTCCGCCTCCCAAGTACTGGGATTACAAGCATGCGCCACCACACCTGGCTGGGCTTATGTTCTAAAGCCAGTTGGCTGGTTTCAAATTCCAGCTCTTCCTCTTCACTGTGTGACTTTCTAATTTGTATAATCATTGTACCTTAATTCACAGTTCCTATAGAATGGAAGCAGTCAGTGTCCCTGCCTCACAGCATTGCTGTGTAGATTAGGCATAGTGATTTTAGTTTATTGGCAACTAGTCATGCACTAGTTATGATACCTTCTTTTTGGGTATTCTCATTATTTTTTTCATATTTGTGTTTTCATTCACTCAAATAGTAATTTCCTGCAGATCAGCGTGTTTTTAGGACTTGATTCATGCATATCACATGTCATCTGGTATATAATAGGGTTGGTGTGTATATTTAACTTGATATGTAATTTGAGTTTGAAGAGAATTGTGTGTGTGACTGAAATAAGGCGATTTGGTTAAAACTGAAAAAAAATCATGAGATACCCATGAAATAGTGCTCAAATTGGGCTTGTCTTGTCATTCTATGTCAGATGGCATATTTGACCTCAAGGTCATGACCCCTGTAGATATGTCCACACAGTGAGGAGAGCAGGGTGTTCCAAGGGCAGTGGTAGACTCTTTATAGTAACGCATCCTAGAGTTGGGGTGCTCTAAGAAGCAGCCTTTTGAGAATGATTCGCATTGTCAACCCTGGGAGACCCTAATACCCAGAATTCAGTGGTAAACCTGAGGTCACCCAGGTAGTAGATATCAAAGATGGACATGCAGCCCATGTTTGGGGAAGACAGTTAATCCAGAAGGTGGCGTGGTACGTTTTTGTCTTTCAGAACAGTGATTTTTCAGGCTTTTTTGATCACCCTCAGCAATGATTTTTTTTTTCTTTTACAGCACTGGGAATTAAACCAAGGGCCTGTTAGGTGCTTGGCAAATGCTCTACCACTGAGATATGCCTGAGCTCCAAAATTTTATTTTTCATTGTGACTCATTACACAAATATCCCCAAAAACCAAATGATTCACTAAGCAATACTGAACCCTTTACTACCTACAAAGCATTCTGATGTGTTTTATTATTTTCATTATATAAAAGGTATACCTGTTAAATTACTTTGATGTGCACTAATGGGTCTCATCTGGTAGTCTGAAGAAACACTGCTCTAGCAGTGCTGCTCTTGAAGATATTAGAAGACCCTACTAAAGCACAAGGATGCCTGGCAAATGTGCATGGCCTGAGACTCGTTTAATCAACTAGCAGTTCAGAAATGGAGACAGACATCGGCCAGGTCCTGCAGCGTGCCCTGCCTGCTCTGTAGATCGAGCGCCAGATCAGGCGTCTGGATGTCTCTTCTCTTAGAGGCTGGCGCAGTGCTCCAGATCTGTGTGTGCGTTCACAGACTCATGTGTCTTTGCAGTGCTGTCCTTTTTCAGCTGATTCTCCAACTCTGATTCTCAGAGGTTCTCACAACTTCCTTTCTAGGCTGAGGACAAGAAAACACTTCCTGCAGGTCTGTCGGCTGCAGAGAAAGCAGATGCCCAGGAAGAAGATGAGCTTCGAGTGGCTGAAGAGGTGCGTGGCCCCTGTCGGCCCTCTGAGGTTTCTGTTGAGGAGAGATTATAGTCCCTTCCTTGGCTTTTCCAAATGACCAGCACCTCCCACAGCCCACTGCTGGAGCTGCCCTCCACACCGTTCAGCTCCCTTTCATCACCTGTCAGGGAACATCCCTGGCATCTCACCACAGAGACTGGGCAGGCTTTGGCTTCAGTCCTACGTGGTGAGAACCACTCACTACTGCTCTTCCCATTCCTCTTTCAGCAGCGTTTTCAGTCACTGATGACCAAGATGACCGCCATGGCCAACGAGGAGGTGAGGAGCGGTGGCATGGGGAAGGGGAGATGCGGAGGCAGGGACTTGGCTCCACCTCTCACTGCTCTGTGGACCTCCTCCCAGAGGATCACCCTTCTCCAGAGCCCATCCCTTTCCTCAGAGCCTCCCTTTGGAAACCTTTTTATGGTGCATGGTGTTGCCATCCCCGGGGACCTCTAGGAGGGAGATTTGAAGGATCCATGTAAGAGGGAACCTCCCTGCTGGAGGCTCACAGGCCTGTGCTGAAGAGCCACCTCAGCCCCGCCTCCCCTAGCCGCAGATCCCTCCCTGTGTCTGGGCTCCTTGTGATCCTTCTGATACATCTAGGCAGAACACAAGATCCCAACTTCATAGTTGTCTTCCCAAAGTATAAGGTCCATCCAGAAGGTTTAGCCAATTGTTTGGAAGAATCACTTCTTCTGAGGCCAGGAAAAGTCCTGTGGCAGTAAAGAGAAACCTTAGGGGATCGTAGAGTCCTTGTCTCCCCCCATTTGCTTTTCTCTCCTCCCTGAGTCCTAGACCCCCTGAGTCTCCTGCAGGCTCTGTTTAGTGACCCTCGGGAGTCCTGGGCATGGGGCAGCGAGGGTGGGAAATGGCTTTCTAGTGGTTGCCAAGGCCTCAGAGCAGCTAGCACAGCCAGCTGAGTGACCCAGGTGGGGGATATGGCTTTGACATTTGTCCCGAGGCTGCCTTCTCTCTTCCCTGTCAGTGAAGTGGGCAAAACCAATAGAATATTATCTGTTCAGCAATATAGTGTCAGGTGTTTCAATTCTGCTAAAAGACAAGGCCTTGAGAATGTCCCCATGTGATTGCAGAGCCGTCTCACTGCCAGCTCCGTGGGCCAGATCGTGGGCCTCTGCTCCGCTGAGATCAAGCAGATTGTGTCTGAGTATGCAGAGAAGGTAGGTGGGCACCCCTGTGTTCTTGCCTCAGGCAGTGCCCCAAGGCCTGTTCTCCCACATCCCTACCCCTCGCCCCTCCAGTAATGAAGCCTTGTTGTAATTCATCCACCATGTTTGTCAAAAACATAGACACCAGGCTTTGCCACATACAGCCATCAGCATTTGCCCATTAGCTAAATTAATTTTGTTTTGCAGTGCCCATTCATCTATAAATATTAAGAGAAAATCTGTCTCTCAGAGCAGTTACCCCACTTGATACATCGTCGCCTGAGGTATAACACAGGCATTTTTCCTTCCCTATCGGACTTCTTATAACTTGGGCTCAATTTGGCAATCGGGCTGAGGAATGAAGCTTTTTGCCACTTAGGAGATAAACCCCATAACTCAACCAAGCCCAAGGCAAAATCTTTTTGTTCTACTTTATTAAAAGAGTATAGAATGAGCAAAAGCCTGAAAGTCATATTTCAGCATTAGATTTTTTTTCCATCCTGAGAAAAGTCAGGAGGACCTTGAATATTTCAGAGAGGCAGTGATTAATCATTTTGCACATAACTGATTCCAGTCTGGCCGAGATGTAGTATCTATAAGATCAGATTTACAGGGCATTGTTTCACATCCCTCCTTCCTCAGCCATATTCAGTCTGTTCCTTTAAAATGTTGATGTCTGTTGGAGCATTTAGCTTTGCTCTCCTTGCCTCAGAAGCCTTGACCACAAATTAGTTCTGCCTCCACCTCTGTGCAGTACTGACCTTCTGAAATGATTGCACAGGTTGTATAGTCATGAAAAAGTGTCGCCTTTAACTTAGGGGTGTGATCTGCGCTAAACACAGCAAGAAGCCATCTTCCACCCAGTGAGGGACTTCTCAGCAAGACTGAAGAAGAGGGGTTGGAATGTCTGGGGTGGGGTTTCTTGTTCCACATCCCCCATGTAAATGAGCTTTCTAATCCAACCCTCATAGACTCCAAAGTCTCCTCTCTCCATTTTCCACCTAGAAAGGATGAAACTAATCAAAGTGTCATCTGTGACTTGACCAGAGAAATATTTTGGTTATCCTAAAAAGACTTGAAGATATAAATGTGGAAAGAGTGACTAATTCACTGTCAGCACACACCCCTGAACGGCAAGAGTGTGAGTCTGTACCACTCTTGCACTGCCATGCAATGTTGCAGAGTCCAGTGTCTTCGGAGGGGGAAGAAAAAAACTAGATCAGGCACACACTGCTGTTTCTACAGGGACTCTGATTTCTGTCTCCAGATTTGCCCACTGCATGCAGATAGGTCTGATTATTTATTTATTTATTTATTTATTCATTTATTTATTTTTGCAGTACTGGGGATGGAACCCAGGGGCATTCTACCTCCGAGCGCTACACCCCCAGCCCTAGTTTTTATTCTTTATTTTGAAACAGGGTCTCACTAAGTTGCGGAGGGCCTCACTAAGTAGCTGAGGCTGTCCGTGAACCCGGATCCTCCTGTCTCAGCCTCCTAGGTACTGGGATTACAAGCATGCGCCACCACGCCCGGCTAGGTCTGATTATTTTAAGAGGGAAAGCAGACAGCCAGACCCTCCTTTGGCTGGCAGTGTGCCTTTTCTCCCCAGCCCTCTGGAAGCTTAGCTGCCTTCCCAGGCAGCTCTGTACTTGCCAGGGCTCCTCCTGGGGCTCTCATCTCCTGAGTTTTCTCTTTCCTATCCTTGTGCAGTGATCCCTGCCCAACTCTGGGGGCTGCATTCTGATATCGATTCTGCATTGTTCCCTACCACCATTCCATTCTTGTAGAACACAGTAAAGTTAGAAGTGAAGTTGGAATGTGGGACAGGAGGAAATGCCAAGTCTCTTTCAAAGGGCATACCTAATTAAACTTTGCATGGAAGTCAGGAGTGGTGGCGCATGCTTGCAATCCCAGTACTTGGGAGGCGGAGACAGGAGGATGACAGGTTTGTGGCCAGCCTCAGGTACTTAGTGAGGCCTTCCGCAACTTAGCGAGACCCTGTTTCAAAATAAAGAATAAAATAGGGCTGGGGGTGTAGCTCGGAGGTAGAATGCCTCTGGGTTCAATCCCCAGTACCGCAAAAACAACAACAACAAAAAACTTAGCATGGAGAATTGGAGTAGGTGAAGCTTTCATGGCCTGGTTGTCTCTTGTTTTCATTGAGTAGATCATGTAACATTAAAGTTGACAGATTTTTAATTAAGCTGTCTTTAATCCTATTCCCATATCGCAGTTGTTTCACACTTGCACATTTTGCGGCGTTTGCCCAGATATCCATAGTTGGTGCATGGTTGCATGGTTGCCATCCTCGTTTATGTCTAAAGGTGGTGGGACAGTGCAGTGGTTAGAAATACATAGGGCATAGAGTCATATCTTGGTTTATATCTCTCTCTTCCACCTTTAAGCTATGTGTGCTTTGCCAATTACTTAACCTTTCTTTGTCCTAGTATCTTCATCTATAACATGGGAATAATACTACTTTTCTGGCAGGTGTTATGAAGGTTAAATAAGGTGAACCCAAAATACCTCACACAAACAGTGCCTGCCTCATGGTAGCTCTTCAGCTGTTTGCCTTTTTAGTCTGTCTGTCTGCTTGCTTGCCTTTTCTTTTCCATCTCTCTCTCTCTCTCTCTCTCTGTTGCATCACACCTGAAATATTTTACACGTTTCTAACTTCACATTTATTTTGATACCTATATAACCTGTGTTAATACAAAACATTTCACTAGACATTTGCCTATCATTAGATTAAGTTGTTTCTAATTATTTGCTATGTAGCTAATATTGTAAAATCTGAGCCAATAATTTCTGCTGAAAGATTTCCTAGGACTTAAGTGGATGTTATGATTCCTCTTTTCTGTTGCTGTACAAGTAACTTGTAGCAATGTAAAATATTGTCAGTGGTGATGGGGCCTCTGGCCTTTCCAGCTTTGATGCCTTTGTTGTGGCCCAACTTGCCATGCCAGACTGTTTTAGACCACTGAGGATTGAAGAGTATACCATTTTTGTTTACTCTGTTTTCTCCTATGAGTTGTCCATTACAGACTTTACTCGTTTATCTTTTGGGACATATTTTTCTTGAAATGTGAATAAAGTCTATATTCTAGATTTAAATATTTTGTCACTGGGATGCAAATATTTTGTTGGAACTTCATTTTACTTTTGTGTTGGTTTTCATTATATGCAAGAAATTTGTGCCTAAATTGGCCAATCTTTTTCTTTGTTATTGTTTCCAAATCAGAAGTTCATTGTGTTTCTATGATTCTGATAAAAATAGTTCATTACATTTCAGCTAGTCATTATTAACTTATTTCTTTAACTTGTGTAGAGTTTATTTTTTATTTAGTCTGAAGTGTGCATCATCCTAGCTTTGTTATTCGTATCTACTTATCCTAATATCATTTATCAAATATTATCTTTATACTCATTTCAAAATAATTACACTTACCTGGGCGCAGTGGTACATGTCTGTAATCCCAGTACTTGGGAGGCTGAGACAGGAGGATCTCAAGTTTGAGGCCAGCCTTAGCAACTTAGTAAGACCCTGTTTCAGAATTAAAAAGGGTTGCAGTTGTAGCTCAGAGGTAGAATGCCTCTGGGTGGATTCATTCCCCAGTACCTTCCCCCCAAAATTTAAACCATATTCTGTTTTTGTGTTTTATGTTTAATTTAAACTGCAGATATGTTTTGTGTTTTGTTGAAGCTGTAGATGAGCTTTCTTGTTTTATTAGTTTGCACTTATGTCTTCATTCAAGTTCCATGATGAAGTCACATTTGGAGTGTTTGCTGCTGTTGCTTGATATAGTCACTTGTTAGTGTTTCGTCAGTGCCCTCCAGCCAGCGACTAGCTGTGTTCAACTAGGAACACACCTGTGGTTAAACAAGTTGGGTTTATTGCTGGTTGTGTTGAAATAGTGCATATACCTGTAGAATATTGGGGCAACTTAGTAATGTAGTGTTTGAAAAGTCTTGGTTTAAGATTCGGGTTTGTGTTAGCTATTTGGGGGAGGGTTCAAGGACATGGGACTTTTTTTCTGTTTTGTATGCTGAAAGGAAGAATGCATCAATGAATGAGTATCTAAATAAATCTTATTTATATGACAGGAAAAATGAATCAAGGTTAAAACTGTGTGTATAATAGTATAGGGGGTGTTAGGTCATTTTTGTGATTTGGACAATGTTTGTGTTTTTGTCCATGTTCAGATGTGATTGCAGAGTGGTCATGTTTCTGCCTTGGTCCTTGCTCACCGTCATGAGGTAGCCTGGTCTGGTGTTGGTGTTCTGTATTTAACACCAGAGTCTGGTTGTAATTGCGGGTCAGCTCCCAGCAGCATCACCGTCTTGCCGATGGTACCAGGGCAGCTCCCAGATGCCAGAGACTGCTTTTCTCACTCAGGTCGTCAGTATAGTTACCCATTGCTGCATAGCAGGATGACCCCAGATGTAGTAACTTCCCATACCTCACATTTATCATCTCACAGTTTCACTGGGTCAGCAGTTGGCCACAGCTTGGTAGGGTTTCCTGTTTCACACTCTCACAAGGCTGCAGGCTCCTCTGCGGCTCTACTGGGGAAGGATCCACTTCCAAGCTTATGTGGTTGCTGTAACATTCAGTTCCTTGTGACGGGTCGACTGAGGTCACCAGTTCTTTCTGGTTGTCAACTGGAGGCTACACTCAGTTCCTTCCCACGTGGGCCTTCCCAGCATTAGCACTCGCTTCATCAAGGCCAGCAAGAGAGGCGTCTCCTTGCAGGATGGACATTGCAGCCTCGCACACAGTAATGGAATGCATATAATCACACAAGCCCATCATGCTCTATTGATACCTAAACATCGCTATATTCTGTTGATTAGAAGCAAATCACAGCTGCCATCTATAGTCAGGGACGGGGATTACACTAAGGCAGGTCTGCACAGCAGGAGTTGGGGATCATGGGGTCTTGTTAGGCTTGTCCACACTGTGTGCTGATTTGTCTTTTTATTTTACTGTCATAGATTGAGTTGAAACTAGGCACTGGCACTTCATCTAAAATTGATGCTTCCACCTTCAGATCTCTGTAATAAAACCCTTGGAAGTAGAGAGGAGATTGAGGAATGCTCAAGAGGGAATCTATTGGTGGGACTTGAGAAAAACCCAAGTTAGACTGTGACCAGAATGTATTTTTGCTTAGTGAAGAAAAAGGCCAAGATAATTTTTGGAGGATGAAATGTGAAAAAGCTCTTTGACCGAGGAATAAGTTGACACACTGCCTAGAGCAAGTGTTTGGAAAGTCAGCAGGCACTGGGATATAAAAATGAGGTGAAAAACATGTGCAGGCTTCTTTCATTTGTAAACTTCACAAGTGCCTCTAACGGCCAGCTTGATAAATAACCCATGTGTTTCAAAGCCACTCTCTGAGATATGTAACTCAATTTAATATGGTTCCTGTAAAGCAGCAGGGAAGAGGAATGTGAAGAAGCCTCTAGATTTATAATTCATGAGTGTCCAGAGGCTCTGGGCCAAGCAGCTCCATCTCCCTTTGTTTCCAAAATGTAGCACCTTCCTGGAATGTGCTAGACGAGGCTGCACTGTGCTTTTGGTGTGGATGTCCAGCATCTCACTGCATCACAGCTTTCGTTTGGACAGGGAAAAGAGTCTGTTACTACAGCTTACAAAAAACTAAAAAGCCTTGACTGTACAAAAACTACTGTCACCGCACTGTCCCCTAAGCCTTTTCAGGAGCCAGAAGAAAGGGAAGGAAGCTGGAGCAGGAAAGGAAGGAGTAAGGCTCCTGGAACGGCAGGAAGGGCTGCCCGATCACCACGTACCAGCCAACCATACACCTTCTTGTTCACCTCAGTACTCACTCTGCCAACTAAAACAAATCAGCCTTTGCCAGTATCTGTGGGTTTTGTGTGTTTGTTTGTTGCTACTGGGGATTGAACCCAGAGGCATTCTACCTCCGAACTACACCCCAGCCCTTTTTTATTTGGAAACAAGTTGTCACTAAGTTGGTTGCTGAGGCTGGCCTCAAACCAGTACTGGGATTACAGGTGTGTGCCACTGCCCCTGGCTGCTGGTCTCTCTGTAAGTAGGGTCTTAGAACATTTTGGAGGTCTAGAGGCACAGATCTGTCTCTTGGAAACAGAATCTACAGTGAGTACCTTGGCAGGGCAGATAACTTTGTAAACCGGTACTTCATTTAATTCTCAAGAATTTCATTGTTTTTTTATTCTAAGAAATTATCTCTCATATATTTCTTTTTTTAAATTTTTTTGGTAGTGGGGATTGAACTTTTGAACTATACCCTCCCCCCCCCGTGCGCATACACACACACACACACACACACACACACAGCCTTTTTTAAATTTTTTATTTTGAAACAAATTCTTGCTAAGTTGCTGAGGGCCTCACTAAGTTGCAGCTTCAAACCTGCAATCCTCCTGTCCCAGCCTCCCAAATACTGGGATTACAGACCACGGGGCCTAGCCTCATATAATTCTTATAAACTGCATTTTACCTATAGTCCTCTGCCTTCCTCCATCTTCATACTCATATGCAATTGAGACTACCTGTTTATGTAGATGTGGACCATATTTTATTCTTCTTTGTAACCTTGGAGACTCATTGACTGCTCACATTATTGGAGCTCAGTAAATAAGCGTATGATAAGATATGATTCATATTGCAGATGAAGAAACTACAGGTTAAAGAGGTTAAGTAATCTGTACAGTATCACGTAGCTAATACATTCCAAGTTTGAACGCACTACTGTTTTGACTTTGAAACCTGTCTTCCGATAGCTGAAGCTTCCTTAGGGCCAGCAGGGACGGCCTTTGCTGTCCTCATGTCTGCCTTACAGGCTTTGCAGTGACTGTGACTCTTAAGCTCTCCCACTCCTGACTGCCTGCCCGCCCTGGGCAGTGTGGAGGGAAGAGGCCAGGGCATACTGGGAACTGACCCCAGAAGCCAGTAAAAGCTAAAGTGGTGCAGCCTGGGCCCTCACAAAGCATTACACCTGAGCTGCTGGAGGCTGTGGAGGTTTCTCTATGGGGTGTCCAAGTGCCTTCCTGTCCCTACAGAATAAAGTCTAATGTTCTCATTCAGCTTCTTGAAGTGTAGCATCCTAGCCAGAATACTGTCAACATCTTGATCATATTTCCATAGCGAGATGTTTATTAGATTGTCGGGGGACTTATTTGTGGAAGTTTTTTCCTTACTAGATTTTGGAAAATTTCCTGTCCAACAATTAAGAAATTATGTCCCTGTTGCTTCTGGCCTTTTGATTCTAAGTACCATTCTCTGGCAGTCACAAGCCTTTACTCTGTCTTGAAGTTAATTATTTCAAGAGCAGCTGGGAATCTCATCAGGTATTTAGAGCCTGGGCATGATCCAAAGATGTGTGTGTAAAATACAAAGGAAAGAAAATCTCCACTAAAGAATGCAGGCCATCACATTTTATCAGAGCAGAATTTGTCCCTTTCCACCCTGATCATTTTTAATCCAGTTTACGATGCAGCCAGCAGAGAAGGCTGCCTCTTTAGTTCTGACCCTCACTAACCTGTCCAGAGTGCCTTCTAAGTCTTTAGATTGCAGGTGACTCTACTGGTGGTATAAGCAAAAGAAAGCCTTTATCAGCTCTCAGAACTGGGATCCTGGGGACTCAACAGCCTTGAGAATATCCCTTCACCCTTGCTTGACTCATTTTTCTCTCTCCAGGCCTTGGAGACCTAGCCAGTGACTGTTGCAGTCCTACACACCCTCCCTGTACCTGTATGTACAGTCCTAGGAAAGGTTCTCCTCTCTTTGGCATGACTTGGGTCAAATATTCCTCTTCAGGCCAGTCGTTGTGTCTTGTAGTTGGGTTCTGTGATTGGTAGCTCCTCTGAATTAATCAGAGTGGATGATGGCGCTTCCTCAAAGGAGAGGGTTGGTGTTATTTAAGTAACACATGGTAGCTAGAACCTCCATGGGCCCTTGTTCTTACTAGACCCCAGGAATTTTATTTACTGAATTGGATGGAACCAACTAAAAGAATCAGTTATATCTTGAGGTAGCTGCCTTTATGTTGTTATTTCTCTACCCTGACTTTGTAGCCCTCTTACTCTTTCCAATTAGTGAATGAAAGCTTCTTAACATAGATAAGGAAAGTCAGTATAACTTTGGAGACATTTTAAATCTTCAGCTTGATTTCTTTCTGCCAGAGAACTGATTGAATTGATGCCCTAGATGGGGTTGATTTCTTCTTTCAACAGAACTCCATTTCTTTGCCTTACATCCCAGGTGTTACACAGTCTCATCCTGAATCTGCTGGGGGACCACAAGCACAGCTTTCATCTTTGTGTCTCTGTTACCTAATGCATAATAAATACTCAGTAGAGAC
Organism: Glis glis; assembly: GCA_004027185.1. Classification (NCBI taxonomy): domain Eukaryota; kingdom Metazoa; phylum Chordata; class Mammalia; order Rodentia; family Gliridae; genus Glis; species Glis glis. Next base: position 19,593 of record PVJS01014872.1, on the reverse strand, counting down.
TCATGGACGACTCCAAGACTCTTTGGAGACTCACCCAATAGCCCTAAAGGGTGAGTCCCCTTCAAAAAATAATACAGGACCTCGTGCGGTGTTGTGGGGTCCACTCCCTGCCTCTCCTTGATGGTGTCCTCACAGTGCCCTGCTTTACTCATCTCTGCCTGAATCCCAGGATTAGAATGTTTGCTGTACATAAGGACCAAAATCACTATGTCTCTAGTGCCTAACAAAATGGGGTTCACAGACATTTGTGGAAGGGAGGGAGGCAAGGAGGGAGGGTGAGAAGAGCTTTCAAGAATCTCTTTTCCTCTGTGGCATAATTTAAGCATTGGGAGAATGTGGAGGGTACAACACCTTCATTTATTTTATTTTATTTTATTAGTGCATTGCAATCATACATCTTGAAGGATTTCAGGGTGGTTGACATATACATGCACTCATCGGTCAATTAGCCCTCCCCAATTCCCACCCCCTGCCTCCCCCTCCCTCCTTTCCATTTTCAGCATAGTAGTTGACTTTGATATCTTTATGTATGTCTATCCTGTGCACCAGTTTGTTTCCCTCTCCTTCCCTCCCTTCTCCCCCAGTTAGTTCACCTTCTTCGCTCATCTGAGGTTGTTTCTTTGTCTGGAGTCCCTCCTGTGCGGAGTCGTGACTCATCCTCCCCTGACCTCGGTACTGGAGTACTCTGGGGCCGGGCCGGAGCTCACCTGCCCCACATCCCCAGCGCCAGGGTGAGGGGTTCTCTGGGGGCGGGGCCAAGGGCTCTCCCGCCCCGCATCCCCAGCGCTGGGGGTCTCCGGGGGAGGGACTGAGGGTTCACCCACCCTGCATTCCTAGTGTGGGGGCAGGGGGTCTCTGGGAATGGGGCTGAGGGCTGACCCGCCCGTGTCCTCTTTGCTGGGCTACTGGGGAGGGGGGGCATGTCTCATCTACCTATATCCTCAGTTCTGGGGTGTTCCAGGATGGTGTTGTGCTGCTCATGGGGGACTGTGGCTCGCTGGCCCTTTGTCTCTCCTCATTGCACTCGTTGCGTGAGCAGAGGCTCACGGCCTACCCCTTGAAACCATCCTCGTTGTAGGTTTGGGTCTGGATTGACTTGGGCTTCATCATGTTCTGGAGTTGATCGATTTCATTGGTGGTCTATACTTACTGTTTTCACAAGAATCTGCTGTCTCTTTGCTGTTGGTCTCCGGGAGTGGCAGTGGCAGTGTAGGCATGGCCCCGCATAGATGGCGCCTTCGCCTCCCCTCTCCACTTACCAGGTGAAATGATTTTTCTGTCTCAGTCTCCCAATTACTGCAGTACAGCTGTGCACCACCACACTCTACTTTCAGGAGTACTTCAAAAGGTAATTACAAACTGAGAGTAGTCCAGAAGATAGCAGCCACCTTGATGAAAGGTACTGATATTTTGTTATAGAAAGGACAGGTGGAAGAGCTGTAGATACTTCTAGATAAGTTGGATTGTCACATGAAAGTGATTCATTAGATTTCATCTCTGTTGCTTCTGAGAAGAGTGTGTGTGTGTATGTGTGTGTGTGTGTGTGTGTGTGTGTGTGTGTGAAGTCTTTTCATATTTGATTCTGTTGTCTGTTTTTGCTCATGATGTTTTGACTTATGTGCTTTTTGACTGTGAACCCACTATGTTCCCTGAAAATGTATCTGCAGAAATTCTTTGAGGCCTAGGGCTGAAGCTCTGTTCTTCCAGAGAAATGTTTTTGCTTCTGCCAAGCGCCTGGAGACTCCTCAGCTCAGGTCCGTTTTACACATAATCCTGACTTGGGGTTTTGTTGGACTTGCAGTGTTATTGGACTTTCTAGGTAGTATATGAATTTAGATTGTAGAACTTCATCAGGACTGATCTCGTATTACAAAATGTCATTACAGATTATTTTGCTCTTACATTCGTGTCGAGGTTTTATGCACAGCAGTTGTTACTGAACTGTAAAGATCCAAGCTTGAGCTGACCAGATTTTGGTAAATATCCTCAGGAAAAAAAGCCAACTTCAGTGGGTACACATACCTTCCTGGATTTCTATGTTTACTTAATTTTTGATCCTTCATAATTTATTTATTTTTTCTTTTCCCTTTTTTTTATGTGTGTGTGTGCTTACACACACACACGTGGTACTGGGAGTTGAACACAAGGGCATTCTACTTCTAAGCTACACCTCAGCCCTTTTTATTTTTTTTGTTTTTTGAAACAGGGTCTTGCTAGACTGCTGAGAGTCTTACAGTTTCTGAGGCTGGTCTTGAACCTGTGATCCTCCTGTCTCAAACTCCCAAGTACTGGGATTACAGGAGTACACCATCACTCCCAGCTGGACCCTCCATGATTTCTTAGCATTCTTAATATTTTGTATAGTCTGCTTACTGGTTTTGAATTGAAGGGTCATTTAAGGTACCAGGAACTAAAGTCCTTCTGATCAGTATAGAGAACTTCTGGCACCCTCGTGAGATAGGGATCCTTTTATTATCAGCTTAATGACCATATTTTGGTGAGGAAGGGGAGTGATATAAGAGAGATCCCTGTATTAGGAAGAAGGTTGGGGTGGGAATGTAGCTCAGTAGTCGAGTGCTTGCCTAGCATACATGAGTCCTGCGGTGGATCCCGAGCACTGGCAGGAAAAAAAAAGGTCACTATATAGATAACCTTTTGAGTCTCTCAATTATGAAAGTGTATAGTTTTAGGTAAAGTAATCTTTTGTTTGTTTGTTTCTCTTGGTTATTTGCCGTTTTGAACTAGACTAATGTTAATGAGTGACATTTAAATCTGTTTCCCCTAAGAATAAAAGCTGCAAATATCTGTTGAGTATTAGAAAATATTGAATCTACACCAGAAGTCGTCTTAATCCACACTGTGGTTTTGGAAGCAAGTTCTTAATCTCAAATTGTTGAACAGAATTAGACTGACACTTGAGCCCTCACTCTAGTATAAACACAAAGGATGCATTTGTAGACGGTTGGCATTCCTTGACAGATGGTGCCTTTTCCAAGTAGAAACCAGTTAAGATGCCCCGGGATTTAAATTTTTTCTGTTAAGGCTTTAGTAAAAAGTCCCCCTCTTGTCTTCTGCATCTTTCCACTTTTGTGTCATTATTCAAGATTTAACCTGGTTGTCTTCAGCTTTCTTTCCCATTGCAACTCAAAGTGAGCAACACACTATTATACAAGCCTACCTCTGCGAGGGCCTCTTTCTCCCTTCAACCTGTGATCTCTTAGCTCTAGCAGGGTATTTGGAAGAAAAAAAATTTAGATTACTCAATAAAATGTATGTTTGAAAACTGGTGGGATTGCAAATTAGTTCAGCCGCTATGGAGAGATCAGTGTAGAGGTTCCTCAAAAGACTCGGAATGGAACCCCCTTATAACCCAACTATATCACTCCTGGGGATCTCTCCAAAGAATTTGAAATCAGAATATTATAGTGATGCATGCATATCCATGTTTATAGCAGCACAGTTCACAGTAGCCAATCTATGGAGCCAGTCTAGGTGTCCGTGAGCAGATGAATGGATTACAAAACTATGGTATATACACACAATGGAATTTTACTCAGCCATAAAGAAGATCAAAATTGTATCATTTTCAGGAAAATGGATAGAACTAGAGACTAGTATGCTATATTAATAATATTAGCCTGTCTCATATGTTAGCCTTCCACATATGTTTCACCCATATGTGGAAGCTAGGGAGACAAAAGGGACTTAAGATAAATGAGGGGAGATACTAGTGGAATGGTAGAAGGGGTTTTTTTGTTTGTTTTTTTGTGGTACTGAGGGGCATTTTTTGTGGAACCCAGGGGCATTCTACCTCTGAGCTACACATTCAGCCCTATTTTATTCTTTTATTTTGAAACAGGATCTCACTAAGTTGCAGATAGCCTCACTAAGTTGCTGAGGCTGGCTGCGAACCTGTGATCCTCCTGTCTCAGCCTCCCAAGTACTGGGATTACAAGCGTGCGCCACCACTCCCGGCTGGTAAAAGGGGTTTGGGGGAACCAGGTGGGAAGGTGAAAGGGGAGACTTAATGGAAACAGTTCAAACAATGCTATGTTCATATATGAAGTTATCAGTACCAATTTCAATAGTATGTACAGTTCCAGGGAGGGAGCGGGGTGATGTCCAGAGGGTACACCGCAAGTGCTGTGTGCATGTGTGTTTCTATCACTCTAACCTCATTGTAATATATAATTACAGTACACCAATAAGAAGAAGGTGTGTTTGGAAAATAGAACAAGCAGTGTTCCATTGACTAGATTAAGAACTTTCTTCACTTCTGCTCTGGAATAAACTATTATATCATCCAGAAACTTCACGATAGACGAAGCAGCTTCCTGTAGCACCGTGTCTAGACACAAAGGCAAATGATGGAGGAACTCATAAATTTACATGTGCATATTAGTCATTTTAATTGGACTGGAGAAATGTCAGATGTGGAAGTGGTACTTGATGTCCTGGTATTAATGTGCATTAATACTTTGTACATGTAAACCTAAGAGACTCCATAGAAAGTCTGTTCTGCAAGCATTTTTCTCTGTTTGTATGGTTCTCCAAATAACCTGTCCAATAAAAAAGAGTGAAATTAGGGAGACCTTTTCTCTCTCACTGTTACAAAGTGATGATTAACCTCTTGGTGGGCCCACTCCATTGGCTGTCCTAATCAGTGGATAGATTCTTGAGTTCTAGCCAGTGAGAAGATTCCCAACTGAGCCAGGCCCCTCAGATTAAAGTAGTGGTTTTCAACACTTTTATTTTCAAGACCCCTTTAAGGATACCTAAATACTGAACACCCCATAGCTTATGCATTGATTCATTTACAAACAGTAATAAATGTATTACATACTAGCATCAGAGCAGTGATATCACATATCATGTAGTAGCTAGGAAAGTTTACTGCACAGTCATGACAAAATGAGGATGAAAAAGGTAAATAACATCTTTGTATTGTTATGAAAAGGACTTTGCTCTCACAGAGCCCCAGAAAGGGTCACGTGGGACCATGTGACTCTAAATTCAGATCTAGATAGGCAGGCAGGTAGGCATGCTGATAGATATTAACCAGCCAGCTAGCCCAGAAATCTTTTTTCCAGATGCCAAGATAGCTACTGGTTTACCTGCAAGAAGAGTTCTCTTAAGTGAAGTTTGAAGGTCATAGTTTTAAAACAGAGCTGTGTGTGTGCCACATTTACTAACAGGAGGATAGAAGCTCAGTGGAGAATGTGGCTTTCGTGCTCGTGGTACTTTGGCTATAAAAGCGGTTGGTCAGCAGGAAAACCTGCTAAAAGCCAGAGACTCTATCCAGCCCCTGACAAAGCTGCAGAGAGAATCAAGTGGGTGTATACTCAACCTCCGCAGATGGGAGGTGAGTGGCTCTGGGATCCGTTGGAGTCACCTGCCTCATCTCAGACCGGAAGCCACAGGCACTAGCGGAGGTCAGGACACTCTAAAATAACCCTGACTCCCATGCCCAGAGCTCCAGTGAGTGGGGAGTTGTTATTTCAAATAGAATAGAAGACTTATCTGATTCTGCTAGTAACATAAAATGCACTCAGGATATTCCAGTGACACTGTGTAAGTCAACATCAAGGAATCTAAATTAGATGCTAAGACCTATGGCTGAAATGAATTACAAAAACAAAGCTATTAAATACATACCATACAAAAGTAGCCAAATTAATAACATAGTTTAAGGTGATCTAATAGAAGTGGAGAAGATGCAACTGGCTTTCTGACAAATGGTTGGATATAGGAAGGGGATGGTCCTTCCTCCTCCTCCTCCTCTGATGCTCACAGATAATTTTCAGAAATTTTCTCCTTCCCCAAACTATAGGTTGTGAATATCCTGGTGTGTCCCAAATTAATTTTAAAACATTAACTCCTAATTTTCAGAAATTGGACAAGCTGAAGTTTGTTAATTGGCATTTCCCAAAGTCCCAGGTTTCAAGGCTAAATATATTGTAATACCAAATGCTTAGGTTTTCATATATATGTATGTATAAGACTTATCAGCCCATGAGACAGAGAATGATGTTCCTTATTGTTTTATGTAGACATACCCTCCTGGATGTTTTCACTTCCAAAGTTGTTAAACAAACAAACAAACAAACAAACAAACCATCATCTGTTAATAATGCTGTGAATTATTCAGAGACATCCTTAACCAAAATAAATAATGGTTGCGACCATGCAGTTTCTCCTCCTCCCCAGGGATGGAGCTTCCATGCTCTCAAGCTCATGATCCCTGGTAAAATATGCAGCAAAAGTCAAGTACCCAAATAGTTTTGTGGTACTCGGGCTTAAAGTCAATGGTTAGCTTGGAATTGGGGTACTTTTAGTAAAGGAGGAAATGTGATTATTAGGGGTGTTTATTTAATAAAGCTGTCTATAATAACCCAGAGAGCATGTTAAGGACAGCTATTACAACAAGGTAGATCTGTTTCCTTTTCCTGAGGCTTTTCCCACGGAGCCTGAAGCAAGGGTTTGTGTTTGGTATCTACACCAAGCTGCTTCCTTCTTTTGCATGGTCTCTCTGTGATGGCCATCTCCTCTCCTGGAAAATGTTGCTGTATTCACCTCCTCACCTACCCAGAAGCCTCTCCTTCACCCATCTCCAGTCCTGACAAATTCTGTGTCATGTTAGGCCCCTTTTTTTCCATCTCCTCCTCATGTATACAATTTCAGAAGCTTCCTACTTGGCCTCTCTCAGCAACTTTTAACTCTCAAATATATCCTTTGTTTACACTGGAAATAAGAAATGGCAAAAGGAGTGGACCTATGAACGGGGCTAATGAATTGCGAGACTTGCTGTTCATTATAAGTGCTTCTGCGTAACCACTCAGAAGACTTTTGAGCCACGTGCAAGTTAGTTCATCATTCTTGATGCCTCCAAAGTGGTCTTAGGAAGATATGGCTATGACCATGTTTTTTCCCTCCTTAAGACCCTGGGATGGTGCCCTGTTGCCCATGTGATGTCAACAAAGCCAGTGTGTAGTCCTGTGCTTTGCCCACGCTTCTCCCTCTACCAGGAATGCAGGTCCTCGTGGTAGGGATTTTGGTGAATGCGTCAGGACCTCCTCCTCTGGATTAGGGTTCTGAAGACGGCCCTGTAGATGCCCTGGCTTGGTGTGACTGCTGCTCAGTTGTTCTTTGCCCAGACTGAGCAGGGGTAGATCACATGAACTAATTAAGTGCTTTGTATTTTCTCTCCCCTCACCCCACAGCAGTCTGAGCTGTCAGCTGAAGAAAGTCCAGAAAAATTAGGAACCTCCCAGCTACACCATCGGAAAGTCATTTCCTTAAATAAGCAGATTGTGCAGAGGACCAAACATCTGGAAGAGGTTAGTGTTTTCTTTTTATAATTTGATTCAAGTAAATAAAACCATTTTTCAAAGAAGGGAGAATTTGGAGAAGTGGAGATCTTCACAGTAGATTGGTCAAAGGAGATTCCAGAACAGAGGTTGGCATACTGTGACCCTCAGGCCAATCCAGCCACACCTGTTTTTACAAGTAAAATTTAATTAGAACATATGAACACCCATTTGCGTACATATCCTAAAATATTAACTGTCTGGCCTTTTACAGGGAAAGTTTGCCAGCCTCTGTTATAGAAGATCACAGAGCAAGAATAGCATTCATTCATTCACAAATACATACTGAGCAATATTGTGTGCTGAGCCAAGCTATGGGGATTGTTATGCCCGGTCCGGTGTCGCAAGGAAGAAGAGGAGTCTGACTGGATTTGGAGGGTCAATTTATTCAGCCACGGTTAAAACAAGCTAGCCAGGCTAGGGACGCAGTCCAATGCAAAGTTAGGAGCTGCGACCCCGAACTAATTTCACACAGAGTTTTTAAAGGCAAAAACCACATGCAGGTGTTTGGGGATGGGGGGAGCTCGTTGCCTAAGTTACAGCCAATGGGGTGCTGACAAAACCGCTAGTCTGAAGTAAGCAGGAGTTGTGTTAACTTTTGATTGGCTCAAGTTAGGAAGGTACGTTATGTCTGGAACATGGCCCAACTTCGAGTTAGGAAGGTACGTTATGTCTGGAACATGGCCCAACGCTTCCAGGGTGTTGGGGTTAGGTAAGCAGGATGTTAGTTCATGCTTCAGGGGTTGTGCTACGTGCTCTTTTCACTGATTGCTTGTTCTGGGCCTGAGGGGAATTCCAGATCAGGTAGAACATGGAGTCACTCTTGTTAGGGCTCTCTAGGGCCCTACAGGATGAAAAACATGTTCTGATCCCTGCTCTCAAGGATCCAAAGATGTAAAGGGGATTCATATAATAAAGGAAACATCCATCACACTCATCATCATTTAGATACCATCGTGATGAGTCTTAAAAGAAAAATCTGGGGAGCTGAGAGATTGACTGACAGAAGACCTTGCCTAGCCCCCGGTCTCTGAGGGAGGCCTGAGTCTGGAGAGATAAGTGGGCAGTGGCAGGGCAGGATGTCCATATGGGAAGTGTGGAGGGCTTGTGTGGGAATAGGAAGCGGCAAGAACAAAGACCAGGAAAAGGAATGATTGCAGGCAGTTTCAGTGTTGTGGTTGGAAAGTCTAAGTAAGACCCTGGGTCAGCAGAATCTGATCAAACAGAAACTTCCAGGTCATGTTAAGAGCAATGGAAGCCACTGTAGGGTTGAGGTAGGAGAGTAGTCTGATCGATTTGCACGTCACAATGACTGTTCTGTTTGTTGTGGGAGCATGAATTAATTAGACTTGGGTCAGAAGGGATTCGAGGAGAACCAGCCATTAGGAGGCTGATGCATTAGTCCATATGAGCTCTTAATGACAGGGGAAGTAGAGGAAATGGGGTCATTTTTAAGAGAGCTGTTAGAGATGGCATTCTATAATACTTGGTGATGGATGGGACTGTTTTGGGAAGACTTTTATGTATTTGCCCTGGAAAGTAGACATAAGAGGAGAGTGGGGAGTTTGACTCGGGAACAGTCATTGGATGATGACAAGTTGTTAAATACTCCAGTCGCATGGCCAGTAAAGTTTCATCAGACACATAGCTTGTAGTAGAAGATTATGGGAATGAGTAAGATCCTGTAACAACTGATTTTTATAAAATGGGTGCCCATTGACATTTTGAACTTGTGCAGTTTTTATTCTTGAATATAAATCCCATATATTCAAGGTATTAACGTTATCAGATGGTCTTACCCAGTCATTTATTTGTTTGAATTTCTTCTGTTAGAAGAATTTATTCTGAATTTATTCTGTCATAGCTAAAGAAACAAGACATTGGTTTTACCCAAATGTTCTGCATCATAAGAAAAGAAGGATGCATAGGCTGGCTATGATTTGGGTTTTGTTCAATCATTTGTTTAAACATCAGACATCATAATAAGTTCTTAGCTCAGAGAGTGTCACCCCTACTCCTGATCCTTGCTAGTGATAAAAACGTGAAAGTGATTGGTTTAAAAGGAACTCGTCACAGAATCAGGAGAACAGGAATCAAGGATGAGACTTTTTATCATAGTGTCTTTATACTCGGAAGGAGGATAGTTTTGAAGTTATTGTAGACCCCAGGAGCCAGAGCATCGCCACATGAGTGGATGTTTACTTCTGCCCTCTGTCTGAACTTGAGAAAGAATGCTACACTTCCTTCCAAAAGGCAGTTCTAGCTCATTCTCAGCTGAGAGAGAAGTTCTCCCTGACTTTTTGGTCTGTTTTGTTGTTGATTCAGAACATGTGTTTGTCAAGAGCCTATTATTTTTCAGGCATACTGCCTCATATGTAGTAGGTTCTTAATAAAGTACAATGATTATTATTGCCCTGGTTAATGTTATTAAAGATGACCAGTGTGTGCAGGAATCCATGAGCATGCAGCTTGGCCCACTGGATGAGGAAACAATGTAGAAGAGAGAACTGACATTTTTGAAATGTCAGTTTACAGTTACATAACTTTGAACAGTGAAGGTGATCGTTTTATTTCTCTGAGTGTTGAAGTCATGAATCCTTTCTTCTTCTGTATGGCATTGTTTGCCGTCCAGTCATACTCTGTGCTAGAATCCTGAGTGCTAAAATGCAGTTTGTGGTCTGAGCAGGCAAACTGGTTAATTGAATTGAATGTAGCCATAGAGAAGTTAGATGGACTTGAATTTGAATCCTGGCTTTATCAGCTGTCAGCTATGAGACTTTAGTCAACTTAACCCTTCTCATTTCCTTGCCTGTAAAATAAGAATATCTTCTTCCGTTGAATATAATGCAAAATACTTAGTATATGGCCTGACACCTACCTGGTGCTAATTAAATATAAGAGAATTTTCTTCATTTATTGTTGACGACCCTTCTAAAATTTCTGCATTTTCTCAGTTTAAATCTTTCTGAGCTTCCATTTACTCATCTGTGAAATTGGGATACCGTCCACATCTATATTGTTGTATAAAGATCAAATGAGAGCAAACACCTTTTATCTTTCATTTACAGCTGCAGTCAAATCATTCCAACCTACAAGCCAGATACAATGAAAGGAAAAACACACTAACAGAGGTAAGCAGACCCTCCTTCCTCCATGGGCCTCTGTCAAGGGTTGTTTCTAAGCAGCACTGTGAGTGGAACCTGAGTTTCATCAGCCTGTGTGGGGGAGACAGTCCTGTCCCCAGAGGGCCAGTCATTTCAGGGCAGAGGCAGTTACAGGGCTGTGAGACCCTGCCTTCAGGTTATTCGTGCTGCCACGATCTGTGCCAATAGTGGTCTTGGTGGGCGAATCACTGAAGAAGCCCAGCCTGATGGGCAAAGGGGCATGGAGAGGAGCTTGCAGGGTCTCACGGGCCCCTGCTCCTCAAGCAGCAGGTTATGTAACTGCTCCAGAGCATTGAATTCCTTGAGAGCAAGGTTTCCTCTGAAAGACAGATCCTCAGAGTGATCGGATTCGCTGTTGAGGGTTGCCATTTATCTCCCAGGTGGAATGTGGGTGCTGCAGGACAGGGAGCAGGGCTGCAGGTGGGTGCATGTGCTCCGGCTTCCAGTCCAGCTGCAGGTGCTGTCACATCAGCATCACAGTGTGCTCGCCCCCACTCCTGACTGCCGGGGACACCAGGCGGAGAACAGATGGCTCTGCTGCCACCTCTCATGGGAAGCATTGCGATGTTTCTGCCCCTTGCATTTCCTCGACAGCGCTCTGCCTCTGGATTTGACAAGCCCTCTGGTGACTTGGTGCTCGGTCTATGGCTGTGAGGTCCCTACCTAGTACTGTCTGGACCACTTGGAAACGAGAATCCCATAAGATGTCTCTGAAACCAAGCCACTCCCTACTTTTCTAAAGTTTCAAGTAAAATTTTCCAGTTTTAAATTCTTATTTCTGTGGCAATCTGTAGCAGTTATTCACTCCCTTGCTATAAATTTGAGGAAGCTTTTCAGTTCTGACCGGGACTGGTCCCTTTAGTTATTGTCAGAGTGTTTAAAAGGGGAGGCGCAAGGATGGCTGCGAGAATAAGAACTTTTTCATTTTCTCAAAAGAGGCCCATGTTGAGTTTGGACAGATGCGCCTCCTTGGCGCTGTTCTGTGACCACATCCTGTGGATGAGATGCAGGGTTCCTGGGGTGGATCCCTGCTGCTCTGTCACTTCTCAGTGTTGCAGCGTCCCTGGCATGAAGTTACCACACCATAGCTCAGTCTTTGAATAGCAGTCTGGAAGAGATTAAAGGCAAAACGTCTTGATTTTCTAGGACATTGATATGCTTTAGGATATACTTCCTAAATGGTTGTAAGTGACTTTTTGTGCCAAACACAATAAAATTAAGCATTTGCATTGAGCTTTTTCATGTGCTAGAAATGTGGAGGGCAGGAGTTAAGTCAGTAGTCAGGGAAGTCTTCCTGTCCTCAAGTAGTAACAGCCAACATCACCATATGCTGGGGGTATTCTAGGCCCACTGCTTACATTGCTCTCCACAGCAACCCTAGCAACATGCTCTTCTCATCCCAGTTTTGCAGATGGGAAAATCAAGGCAGAGAGCCTAAGTCACTGGCCAAAGGCCATACAGTAGGGTACCAGAATTCGAATGCAGGCTGTCTAGAGCCAAAGCCCTTTCAGAGAGCTTACTATCTAGTAGTACAAACTAACTCCTATCTAGAAAAATGGGAAGTGATACACAATTTAGTGCTGGACTTGGTTTCTTCAGCCTGTGAATAATAATGACATTCATCTCTGGGCCTAGGTATCCTGACCTGTTCACAATAGAGGTTGGCAAAAATGAGCCCTCTAAACCTTTTCATGCCAGGATAATTGGCTTTAACCTTTGCAACACAACCGACCTTTCCAGGATAACCTAATGGCACTGAAAACAGAAGACTTATCTTTCTAACAAATCTAGGAAAAGTGAAGCAGGGCATGGAGGGAGTAGACAGGTGGCAGCAGCATATGACACCTGTAGAGGAAGCTGCACGGCTGCCGCAGGAGGCCAGGAGGCCATCTGGCGCCCTCGTCAGCAGTGTGGGTCTTGCCTGACTGCTCACCAGTACAAACAACTTTATTTTCCTATGTGTGGGGCTGATTCTTGTAAATATATGTAGTAACTTATGTTTCTAAGGGTATTCATTGTATCTAAAGTTTTTCTTGCTCTATAACTATCTCCCTCTCTCCCTTTTTTTTTTTTCTTGGTACTGGGTATTGAACCCAAGGGTATTCTACCTTAATAAAAGGCCACCCTGAGCCTTTTTTATTTTTTATTTTGAAACAACAGAGTCTCACTAATTTGCTCAGGCTGGCCTCAAACCTGAGATCTTCCTGTCTCAGTTTCCCAAATACTGGGATTACTGGCACATACCACATTCCTGGCTACAACTATTTCTTCAGGTCAAAATTCCTGTGTTGGATCAGTATACCTTTTTATGGTTTTGTGTTTCTTTTAGTGTTTGATGACTCTTGGTTATGTGCTCATCTTTGGTGTTCACTTTTCCTGTTACCATCTCTGTGGATGCCTCCGTATCTGTTTTATGCAGCCTACTTCATGTGCTTTTCTAGAAGGGTGGCACCTTCCATTCAGTGAGATCAGCCAGTGGTAACTGATGTTCAGGATCTTAGACCTCTCCATATCTCCTGACTGTTGCCAACCGTCTGGGTGGGACCCTGCCCTGCCTCTGAACTCAAGCACCCACTCCTGTGTTTTTCAAGAAAGACCGGGCGAGGCATCGAAGCCCACTTGCTGTTGCTAAAGCAGATCCCCCAACCCTGCAAGCTAGTCTTTCCTGTGTCCGCTAACTCCACCAAGCTGTCCTTCTCGGTCCACTCCTGTCTGCTGGCCCTCTTTCTGGTCCCATGAGACTAACCCATTTCTTGATTCTAGTGTACAAGTCTCTATTATTTAGGAACTTGGGGTAAGAAGAGGTTGCTACAACTTTTTTAACTCTTTTTTTTAATAAGTAACACAGTCACATAGTTCAGCTATCAAAAAGCACAAAGAATGTACTCCTGTAACAGCCATCCATTCACCCTCTCTAAAGACAATCAATATAATCAATTTGGGGCTGCAAGTACAGCTCAGTGGTAGAGCACCTGCCTGGGATGCATGAGGCCCTGGGTTCAATCCCCAGAACTGAAAAAAAGTTGCCTGTGTAAAGCCAGTTTCTTTTGATCCCTTTAAGAAATATTTTATGACTGTAAAAGTAATTATATGTATATTCTTTATACACATATGCGTCCATTCCTTTACACACACTGGGCACTTGCCGTGCTCATGGTTCACACTTTGTTATCTACACCTAAGAGCAGATGTTAAAGATCATTGTAAGCTGGGTGTGGTGGTGCACGCCTGTAACCCCAGTACTTGGTGAGGCAGAGACAGGAGGATGGCAGGTTCAAAGCCAGCCTCAGCAACTTAGTGAGACACTGTTTCCAAATAAATAACATAGGGCTAGGGATGTAGCTCAAAGGTAGAATGCCGCTGGGTTCAATCCCCAGCATGACACATACTCAAAAAGTCACTATAAACCAAGCACCTATAATCCCAGTACTTGGGAGGCTGAGACAGAAGGATTGCAGGTTCAAGGCCAGCCTCAGCAACTTAGCAAGACCCTGTTTCAAAAAAGGGGGAGAGGATCTGGGGATATAGCTCAGTGGTGGAATACCCCTGGGTTCAATCCCCTCTACATGCACACACGCACGCGCGCGCACACACACTTTAAAGATCATTGTAAAAGGTACATTTCTTTTATAAAATAGCAGCATAGTATTCTATTGTATGAAATTATTGCACATTTTATTCACTAAAATCTGAGTTTCTTTAAGGTTTCCCTTATCTTCTTTAGAAAAAGGTGCAATCGTTCAAGAGACTAAGAGGTTTTAACCCTATTGTGACAGCAGTATTCTGAGATTTAAACCCATATGTCTGTCTGTCTGTCTGTCTGTCTGTCTCTCTCTCTCTCTCTCTCTCTCTCAGCTACTTTTTTTCTTTCCTCTTTGCTACCAAAAGGCACCTGCTCTCAGGATTACTTTTGTATTTCAGTCATTTGGTGCTGTGATTTGAAGCCATTGCCAAATTTCCTGTAACCAGAGGAATGTGTCTAGGGAAGTCTGACTTTGACCTTTCCATGCTGACTTTTCACCCCTATCCCATTTCTCTGTTCCATCTTTTCTCTTTTCCCTCCCCACCCCTTTCCTCCCTCCCTCCCTCCCTCCCTTCCTTTTTTCTTTTCCTTGTGGTACTGGGAATTCAACCCTGAAGCATTCTACCTCTGAGCTACATCCCCGCCCTATTTTTTTTCTGTTTTTGAAACAGGGTCTCACTAGGTTGCTGAGAGTGTCACTACCTTGCTGAGGCTGTTCTTGAACCTGCGATCCTCCTGTCTCAGCTCCCAAGTACTGAGATTACAAGTGTGCACCATGACACCCATCTTGGGCCATCTCTTTTCTGAATTTCCAGCCAACTCCAGGGGCTTGGTGTTCAGGGGTTCAGGTGTGAGCTGGGGAAAGGAAAATAGAAGTGGGGCTTCCTCTCTGCTACCATGTTGCAGCAATGAGGCCTTCTCTGTTCTTTCTTGCAGCTGAAGAGTCATAGTGAGCAACTGGACAAAGAGCAGGCAGCCCTTGAGAAGATAGAATCCAAGGCTGACCCAAGGTAAGTGGTTTCAGCATGCATTTATTTTCCCTTTGAAGAAAGTAACTTTGCCAGTATCTGGAGGCTTAATTTGTTTTCCCACCAGATAATACAGCCAGAGGTCATGGGTCCTGGCCCTGTGCAGGCCCATTAATTTAATCTGGAAAGGGTTTGCCATTGCTTGGCTCTTGCTGAGAAATTCTTGGGCTGCACTAAGTTACTCACCATTCTCCCAATTCCCCTTGCGGTCAGAAGCAGCATATTTTTGCTTTTCTGTTTTTAAAAAGAGTAATATCTTCATGGTACCAAAAGTCATATAGGGAAATGTCTCGCTCTGACTTCAGTCCTCAGCCCGGTTCTCCCTGGAGTCATCTGTTGTTGCCAGATATGTTGCCAGATTTTAGCCTTGTCTCCCTGGGAGAAAAGATGCAGTCTTTTTTGACAAAACCAAGATGCTGTGGGGTTTTTTTCTTCCACACCCCCCCCCCCGTAACATAAATTATAGTTAGAGGAGAGGAAGCACTTAACATCTGACTGTTTTAGCTCCAGACTGTTTGGGTAGTAAAATCTCCTAGGTGAGGTTCATTTGAGTGAAATTGTGAAAATCAGAAAAAGTTTCAGGCACAGAATGAGCGGTTCTGGTTTGATGGGCATTTTTAACAAAAGGTACCCACAAACTGTTTGGCTCAGTAATTAGAAACCTTTCTTTCATGATATGGAGCAAAGTGCTGTCAGATATTTGACATTTTTATTTTCAAATTAGTGCTTTTTTATGGCCTCAAGCAAGTTGCTTCCCTTTCAGAATGGATATTAAAAATGGTTTTCAATATTATCTGTGCCCTGAGTATAGTTGAATAATTGGTATCATTAAATATATCCAGTGCTACTGAAACTCATTGGTGTTTCTACAGTTGACATTTTAATTCTAGAATGTGTGATGTTTGTTTGGAGCTGCCTGATGGTCTTGGGCATATAAATAAGTAATAGTGTCAGTTAAATGAAGGTCATTACCTCTTGTGGAGTGCCAATAGACAGTCTTAGAGAAGACAAAGGAAATTAAAAATGGAGTCCTTTTTAGCTGAGCTGTTTTTAGCTGTGATTCATAAAATCATAATAACCTCCCATGCAGCACATTTTTTTTTTGTCTTTTCAGTATTCTGCAGAACTTGAGAGCACTTGTAGCCATGAATGAAAATCTAAAAAGTCAGGAACAGGAGTTTAAAGCACATTGCCGGGTAAGTGTTGTTTGGTATTGGCAAACAAACCCGTACTCTTGTAAAAACTTGTGGTTTACCTCAGCTGTGCCATGGGGCATCCTCTTCAGGGCAGTGTGAAAGACACACATTGGGCAGATACGCACCAGAGTGCGTGAGACGAGAACCATGTGCCAGACCCCTAAATGGAGAGTAGGGTCAACAGTTGTCTAATTTACAAATGTCTTAGAAAAGTCTTAAAAAGTTCTTTGAAAATACATCCTATTTTGTTGACAGATCGCCTTTTTGAAGATAATAACATCAAGCTGGGCATGGTAGCACAAGCCTGTAATCCCAGTACCTGGAAGACTGAGACAGTAGGATTACAGGTTTGAGGCCAACCTCAGCAGTTTAGCAAGACCCTTAGCAACTTAGCAAGACCCTGTTTCAAATTTTTAAAAAAGGGCTAGGGATATAGCTCAGAGGTAGAATGCCCCTGGGTTCAATCCCCAGCACCAAAAATAATAATAATAATAATAATAATAATAATAATAACAACAACAACATCATACAAGGTTAGAGCTGTCCTGAAAACCTGGGGTATCTGTGTGTCACATGTGGAAGCCCGAGCTCCTGCCATCTGGGAACTTGTAGTCTAGTGGTGGGGGCGACAGGTGCACAGGTGACTATAGTGGGAGGCAGGAAAAGAGGCCCAGCAAGTTCTCTGTGAGCTCCAGGGGAAGGGAGAGGCCAGCCCCACCCAGGAGCCACCAGGAAGTTGGATCTTAAGGATGGAGGAGGATGGCAGGTAGAGGGGGGACCTGGTGAGGTGGACAGGTGGGTAGAGCTGAGGCTGGCTGTGGAGAGGAAGCAGTAGCCTGATTGGAACCGAGCTCTGGGCCACCCACTCATTCGCTTCATTCCCAGTGATTGCTGTACACCTCATGTGCCCTTTAGAAAGGCTGGCCCCTTTGACTGAGGGACAGCTGCCTGTGTCCTGCTGAAAAAAGCTTCCCCAGGCTGAACACGGGGTCAGAGCAGCTGGTTCCTCGTGGGCTTTTTGTCCTAACATAAACTCATGATAGTGAGAATAAGTCTTCTGGATCAAGTAGTAGTTAAATCATTACATTCAGTTTTGTGAAGATTCATATCACTTTTAAAGGAGGAGATGACACGGCTGCAGCAGGAGATTGAAAACCTGAAAGCTGAGAGAACGCCCGGTGGAGATGAAAAGGTAAAGGCTTGAATTAGTCCTCAAGACCCTCCGCTGCCATCATGGCTTCTGTGTGGAAGGATTTCTAGAGGACCAGCCGCCAAACAGTCTGGTACCCAGAAGGACTGCTAGCGTACTTAACCTGCACCTAGAAATACACATTTCTTGACAGACTTGGTGGCACATACCTGTAATCCCAGTACTTGGGAGGCTGAGACAGGAAGATCTCAGGTCCAAAGCCAGCCTCAGCAACTTAGGCACTATTTCAAAAAAATAAAATGAAATAGGTCTGGGGGTGTAGCTCGGAGGTAGAATACCTGGGTTCAATCCCTAGTACCACAAAAAAAAATTTTTTTAAAGACTGGGGTATAGCTTGGAGGTAGAATACCTCTGCATTCAATCCCTAGTACAGAAAACAAAAAAACAAAAGCCATTTCTCAACTGTTAATGTCCCATGATTTTTTCTTCAATTTCTATCCTCCCTTCTCTTCCTTCTGGAGATAGAAAGGCAGTGGTGGGTGTGGAAGGAGCAACTGCAAAGGCAATTAGGTCGTACAAGTCTAGCCTTCCCCTCTGTTTAAGAAGTGTCTGAGCTGTTTCCCACTCCACCTACTCTTTAAACTTCCTTCCCCCAGTCCTGCTTAGGAAAATGTCCCAGTCCCAAACGGCAGCAACAAACATGAAAGAGGAGCCTGGGACTGAGGAGCGTTCTGGCTTTAAGGAAATCATCTGACCAACTGGATCTCTGGGCGTAGGACTTGCTCTTTCAGAGAGCTAACGTGGATCTTTATTAAACATTAAAACAGAAAATCGGGACAAAAAAATGAAGTTTGTTTCTCTCACCCAATAAGATTGTGAGGATTCCTTCAATGTGGCTTTCCTTTCTCACATTTCATTCAACGCATGTTTCCTGAGGGTCTGGCCAGGCTGTGGGAATGAGGCGTGGCCTTAGAGCCCATCAGTTGCATCCTCCCTCCCTCTTACATAAAGGATACCATGAGGCTTAGGGAGAGGAAGAGAACTGTCCAAGCCAACCAGCACCGGGGTCCACGGCCCACCCCTGGGCCCCGCGTTCTCCACTGACTGCCCTGGAAGCCGGGCCTTAGAGGCACCTCCTCACCCACTTCACATTTGCGAGGGGACTGACATGGCTGAGCAGCAGAGCCGGGGATGCAGCCAAGTCTTGGGACCGTCACCACACAGCCTGGCTTCCCAGCTGCGCGACTCATCAGCCCGTCAGCCTCTGAGTTTACACAGACCAGTTTCAGTGTCATGTCTCTCTTCTCAGTGCATCTTGTTACAGGATTCTTACACTTAAGAACAGTTATGGTATAGTTCACTGGGTGTAACAGAGATTTACACAGCCTGGCTTCCCAGCTGCGTGACTCATCAGCCCGTCAGCCTCTGAGTTTACACAGACCACAGTTTCAGTATCATGTCTCTCTTCTCAGTGCATCTTGTTACAGGATTCTTACACTTAACAGCTATGGTATAGTTCACTGGGTGTAACAGACATTTCAGAACAGTTTAAAATCTCAGTCTCACGTCCGGGCTGTTTGCTCTTTGTTCTCTCTTCAGACAGTGCTCAGTGAGCATCAAGGCATTTCTCAGCTCCACGGTCCTTCCTATGTCTAGACCCTCAGCTTCTGTCCCGTGCCCCTTACTCAGGAAAGGTGTTTATGATGTTTTCATCCTTTCAGACCCTCTCCAGTGGAGAGCCACATGGTGCCCCGACCTCCATGATGACTCACGACGTAAGTACCTGCCCATTCTCTGGTGTCCTCAGGCAGTGTGGCAGTCAGCTTTCCATTCTCCCCTGACAGTTTCTCGTGCCTACTTTAATGGTGTCTAGAGCCACCTCCTCATCCGCTGGGTGTCAGGGCTTTGTACCATTTTATACACACAGCCCTTGGGGACAGCCCTGAAGGTCACCATTCCAGTGAGTTTGCTCCAGCCCAGCATGCAAGCATTCTGTTTTCACGCTGGCCTCCGCTGAGAAGGGGAGAGGCCTGTGTGGCCACATGTGCTAGCCACAGCCCAGGCTCTGAGGGCAGGTGTGGTGCAGGGGAGAAGCTGGACTCTGCTGTCTACATTCCAGGGTCAGCACACTTTCTTTTTTTTTTTTTTTTTTTTTTTTTTTTTTT
>PVJS01014871.1:0-39718 GCA_004027185.1 Glis glis | reverse complement strand
AAAGTATAAAAAATAGGGCCGGGGGTGTAGCGCGGAGGTAGAACGCCCCTGCGTTCAATCCCCGGTACCGCAAAAACAAACAAACAAAAAAAAAAAACAACTTCAAGTCTAGGGAGAGAGGCAGAATATAAAACTACTAAATATAATGGAAATACATATTTTCACATCAACCTTGCTTCTGTCAACATATATTTGCTAGCCCCCATTTAGTTGTCTTTGCATTTGTGCATACTTTTGGAAAGAACCACTCGTTCAAGCATCTCTAGAACATTGGCCTCTGCAAAAATACTGGGTCGTGCTCTGTGCAAGGACAAACCATTTCTTCAACAAACTTACTGACAATACTATTAGGGCCACAAATGTGACAAAAAATAACAAAATAAGGGTAAATAAAGGTAAAAATATAGATAAAAAGTTGTTACAAAAAGATCTTACTATTTAGAACTCCATACTCATTAAAGTTTCTATTGCTTAGTAGTTAACCCAGAAAATACATCTTAACAATATATCTGAATTTGATATTAAATAATAGAGAATGCTGAATTCTTTGTTACTCTGTAAATGATCTATTAAAACCATGCAGTTTTATATTTCTACATTTAATAATCTTTTTAAGCAGCAAAAAACTCATGCCAAACAGCTACAGATTTCTCTGCTCTACCCTGGGTGCTGAAATGGGCAACTATGCAAGAAGCCAATGAGTATTTGGAAACTCTCCCCTAAACCAGAAAAATAACTAACTCCTGAAGCCTCTCCCTTTGGTTTCAACCCTGCAAGAAAAATGTCTACTGAGCTAAAGCCCTGACCCGTCCTTCATGGCTTCATGTTAAAATCATTTCAACATGTTGTATCTATTTTATCAAATATCAAGAAAGATTAAGATTTCTATATCAGTTCTGCTTCATTTTAGGTATAAATTGGAAAATTGCCACTTTATTACAGTCATTTGGAATACAAAAACGTACCAAACTGCTAAAAAAATTAAAAATATCCAATCAAGAAATTATCAGCCAGGCGTAGTGGCACACACCTGTAATCCCAGTACTTGGGAGGCTGAGACAGGAGGATTACAAGTTCAAGGCCAGCCTTAACAATTTAGCAAAGCCCCCGACAACTTAGTGAGACCCTATTTCAAAATAAAAAGTAAAATAGGGTCAAGGCTATAGCTCAGAGGTAGAATGCCCCTGGATTCAATCCTTAGTACCACACACACACAAAAAGTAAAGAAATTATCAAATTAATAATAGAAATATTATTAGATAATAATAGCAGTATTATTATTTCAAAATGAAGACCTTGACAACATTTTAAAATCTAGTATTTCTACAAAATTACCTTGAAAGTATTTTGCATATTTTGTATTGCCACAACGTGACCTCAGGGTGATTTTTATGTAGTCAGCACAAGTGGTAGCCATTTTAACCCTGGCTTAATTACATGTGTTACACGACTTCCTTGTTTAGTCAATGACTAATCATGGCATGTATAAGCTCCTCGTATGTTTCCTATTAAGTGTACTAGTATGTACTACTAGTACGTTTAATAGTATATGATCAAGATCAGCATTGTGATGTGAAGTGTATTAAACAAAATAAGTTAAAAGGAATTTTTCTACCTTTCCCAAACATTGCCCACTCAAAAGGGACATGGACATTATGGATAAAAAAATTATGTCATTCACAGGAAAATGGGTGGAGCTAGAGAATATTATGCTAAGTGAGATCAGCCAGTTTCAGAAAGTCAAGAATCATATGGTTTCTCTCATATATGGAAGCTAGAGAGAAAATAGGAAACCAAAGGTACTTTAGATGAATGAGGAGAGAGACCAGTGAAATAGTGGAAGGGGATTGGAGGAAGGAGATGGGAGGGAAAAGGGAGAACTGATGAAGGAAACAGTTCAAATAATGCTATGTCCATGTATGAAGGTATCACCACCAGTCTCACTGACCTGTACAACAAGGAGGGTGGGGAGCGTGGTGGGATCGAGAGGGAAATACCAACAGCTGTGTGCATGCATGTTTGTATCACTTCAAACCTCACTATGATGTGTCATTACAATGCACACAAAAAGGCCATACTCCATCACATATAAAACTGACAAAGCATTCTACTACTGTCCAGTGTGCAGATTAGGTGAAGAGGATGAGGATAAAGAAGTCTTATCTTGTTTCTAAACAGCAATTGAAAGATTACAAAATGCCCTTGAAAACATGTCCCTGAAGTGAGATGTTTTCTGTTTCTAATGGTGCTCAATTTACCTCCTCACTCTGGTTTATTCCTGGAAAGCTGTGGGAATTATGTTTGTCTCTTGGACTCTGAGTGACTGAACCGCAGAAGAGTAGAAAGTAAAAGGAAAGATGTGTACATTGAAGATATGCACAGTTCCTTGTAAATTACAGTACATAGCACATAAGTTTATTTTCTTGTTGTGTGACTATATTTGTCAAGATGGTTTCATGATTATCTATGACTAATATGTTACTAGCAATAAATAATGAATGCTTTCAAAGAAGGCTTTTCCCAAGTTATTTTGCTTTTTTCCACATAGACAGGTAAATTTTAAAATTTTCTCCCTCAGTATTATATGAGTTATAAACAATTACATTTTACTTTCTCTTGAAAAATGTTATAAATTATACTGAAAGGTTATAAATCTTCAAAATCTGCACATGATTATTTTTGTGTTCTTAGCTCACTTTGTCTTTCATTACATAGTCATTAACAAAGGGTCTTAATTAGCTTAAAATACTGCAAATCTAATTAGATGGTAAATGCTTCATCTAGATATTTCCATGTAAACAGAATACTTTATTTTAAAATATGCATAAAGTAACAGTTTTTTATAGACTTCCTACAATATATTCAAATCAGAATATGCTCAAAAACAAATTTTCTTGAACTTTATCCTCTTTTCTTATAACTAATTATTTGGCTCACTTAGCAAAATTAAATAAATATAAACAAATGAATGCCTAAATAATAAATATAATAGATTTTTGTGTATGTGTAGTACTGGGAATTGAGCCCCCAGTGGGGCCACCTTTGAGCTACACCCCCATCCTTATTTTATTTTTTATTTTGAAACAAGGTCTTACTAAGTTACTGCACTCTGTCCTGGAACCCACGGTTCTCCTGTCTCAACCTCCCAAGTACTGGGATTACAGGCTTGTACCACTGCCCCCAGCATAAAAGTGCTTTTAAGGGGAAAAGGATTTTGAGAAGAAGCACCCAAGGGCAATGGGGTGAACTCCATCAGGGGAGAGTCAGAGAAGGGCTAACTAAGCAGGGAAAACTGAGCTGAAACCTGAATAATGAGCAAGAGAAAGTTGCACCAAAAACCAGAGGCAGAGCATTCCAGGTAGAAAGAGCAGAAAATGCAAATTCTCTGGGATGGTGTTTCATGCTGGAGTGAAACTTGCCAATGGAGAAGATGTGGTTTAAGATGAGATTGGAAATGTAGGCAGGAGTCAGAGTGTAGAGTTCAGATTTTATTCTAGATGCATTTGAAATGATTAAAAGGTTTGCGCAAAGAGGTAACATAATATGATTTCCATTTATAAAAGACCACGAGAGTAAAGGCAAGTTGACCCTTTAGGAGGGACTTGAGGTAGTTCAGATGAGAAATCATGGTGGCATGAATCATGATGGTAGCAATGGAAATGGATGGAGATAAACTTTTTTTTTTATTGGCGATAAGTGATGGCAGTGCTATCCAGAAATTTAGGGAAACAACACATTTTGAACATATCTCTTAGATTTTGGATTGAGCAAATGGATAGAAGATGGAGGCATAAACTAAATTAGGAAAAGACTGGGAGAAGAGCAGGTTTAGGCAAGGACTTAAATTAACTGTTTGACATCCAATGTATTACCAGAATGTAGATGGATTTACTGGCTTTCTACCAAGGAAAGAGTATGATGCTAGAAAATTTTGGAATTACAAGCAAATAAGTAATATTTATAGACTAGATAATACAGGTCCCTACTGAGGCTGGATCACGATGAAATCACCTATGGAGGGGAATATGCAGGTAGAAGGAAGGAGATGGCTCTGTCTCAGTTTTGGAGACCTTCACTACCAACATTCACTTCCTATAGTCTAAGTCCTTGTCACTGGCATGTGGGAGTTTTTCTCATGTTATGGGGCTTTTTTTTTTTTAATCTAAGTTAGTTGTAAGCATTTCGAGGTAGACAGTTTTTACATTAAAACATATATGTCTAGCCTTGTTGGAAATCCCAAGACCTGCTATTTTTCAACCTGCATTCATCCCATAGGACAGCATCAGTGGGACTGGTCTCTGCTTCCCCTTTTAAAGATGCCTGTGCTCCCAGCAATGGATGCAGCTCTTTCATACTATGACAGGCACACCTGTCATTTCCCCAACCCTTGCCCAACCTGAGTGGTTGTGTTTGATTTGTCTTTTGATTTTGCACTAAACTTCATATATGACCCTTATAGGCTATAGATTCATGATTGCTTATTAAGCAAAAATCAAAACTTCCTTTTTTTCCTTTTGCCTCAAAGATTGACTCAGTGCTCATATTACGTTGATGTCTTACACATTAATTGAAGATGTCAGCCTTACTAGTGTATAAAACCAACAGTGTCCTTTTGGCAAATTACAAATCACTTGACTTACACTTCATCACAGAGTGGAGTGGTCCAAGTGGAGGTGAGTGGGTGTGAGCTCTACCCCTTTACCATAAAATGAGACATTTTCAATAATTAACACATCTGTGGATAATTACCGCCTAATGAAGAATAAGGATTCATGCTAATGTTTCAGTTTCTCTATAACCTTCAAAATAGACTCTATTTTAGTTAAAGTCCTAGAAAGTATGTATGTCTTAAGAAGGTTAATCAACATATTAGTGAAATGTTCAAATTTTATTTTCTTTTATGTTCCTTTATCTCTCTGTGACAGCGTAATTTGTTTAACAAGATTTAAATGCTGGTTCTTTATGAATCTTTGATCACATGGATAAATTGAAATTCTGAAAATTATTAACCAGAGAAGACAACTCTAATTAACAAAGATACTAAAATTATCTCTTGATCTGGGATTGGTTTTATCAGATTTAATGGCAAAATAGTAATACATTAATAGTGACATTTAGAATCACAGTGGGCATGTGGTTGTTGGTAGTAAAGCTGAAATTCAAATTTAAGCAGCCTGGTTCTTGTGCTCCAAACCCATACACAAAACATCCTCCATCTAAGCTTTTTTGGGGGGGAGAGGGTAATTTCTGAGTGAAGCAATGGATAAAAATGACCCGCATTTTATCCTATTCCATTTATATAACTATGTTCCAGAAAAAACAAATCACCATAAAAAGAAAGTTTGGCCTTACTAGAAACCTTTCCCACAGGCTACAAAGGTGATTTTAACAGGAATTAGAAGAGGAAAGGGGAAGGAGGGTGGCAGCTGTAAATACACACATTTTACCCAAATAAAGATTGTCTGAAACTCCCAAGGAAATTGAGGAGGGGCAGAGAGAAATTGGATTCTAGAGATAGACATAGACATAGAGATGAAAAAGAAAGAGAGAAATTGTTTAAAGGGGCCTGAGGTGGTGATTCTAAAATGCACTATGCCTGTGCTGTTGACAACACTGTATTAGGAGAATCATTGAGAGCTGACAAGAAGCAGGCACGGTGGGGTGGTGCACACCTGGAATCCCAGTACTTCAGAGGCTGAGACAGGAACATCACAGGTTTGAGGCCAGCACATGGTAACTTAGGAGGACCTTGTTTCAAAATAAATAAATATATAAATAAGGCTGGGGTGTAGCTCAAAGGTAGAAGACCCCTGGGTTCAGTCCCCAGTATCACAAGAGAGAGAGAGAGAGAGAGAGAGAGAGAGAGAGTTGATGAGATGTGAATTTCAAGACCTGTCTTCTGAAAGAGCGTAGTAAAGAGGACAATGAAGGACAGAGGCTGTTTTGCAGAACTGGCCACTTTGGACATTCATGTTGGTAAGAATGGACACTTCTGGGCATTCATTACAGGCCGGGATAAGTTCTCAGTGTGCTTTACCTCATTTAATACTCACAAGAACCCTGGAAAGAAGATGTCTTAGCTCTATTTTACTGATGAAGAAACAGAAAGAAAGGTTGTTAGATGACACAACATAAGAGGCATAGTCCATCTGCCCAACAAATACCATTAAATGTTGAGAAAAAATGAAATAATATTAATGTGGAAAGGCAAAAGCCCAGAAATAACTGTCAGCCAAATAGAGCTGAACTCCCTCTTCACACTTCATTTCTTCCTGGCATAAAAAGATATGGTAAAGGGAGTGAAGAAGAGACAGAACAAGTCAGGTGTCATGGCACATGCCTGTCATTCCAGTACCTGGGAGGCTGAGACAGGAGGATCCCATGGTTTTGTTGCAGGAGCCTCAGTTTACCCCGAGCCCAGGACAAAGGATATCCAGAGGCCAGAATATGGAACAAGTTTCTTTTATTTCGCCAGCGAATGACCCAATGATCAATGCCACGAGCCTGAGTACTCGAACAAAGGATTTACCCGACTTTTATACCCTCGGTCCCCCCACTCTGGAGAGGGGAGGAGTATGCATGATATTTATTACCCTTAGCAGAGCAAGATACAAGAGGTAGGAAGGCTATAAGTCTCCTACTTCATTCCCCCCTTTTGAGAATTTTCAAATATACTTTAACGAGAAATTCTCAACCTTTAAGACTACTTTTAGTCAGAGACATGAGAGCAGGATATGGGGGTGGATCCCTTTCAACCATCAAAGTTTTTATCACTCACTGGACCAAATCTCTGACACCAGTTTTAGTTGAGCTTTACCCCACAGGATGAAAACATTAGGCAACATTAGGATGAAAACATTAGGCAAACACCCAAGTGTCAAAATCAGGAAACAACCCTCCGGTTCCCTTTCCCATCGGATCCCAACATTGGTCTTGGTGGTCGTAAAAGGAGGAAAAGTAGTACTGAAGCTGGCTCACAGTGTTATAGTCTGCTATATAGCATGTGGGCTAGTTTCAAACAAGGTTGAAGAAAAAAAAAAAATTAAAAAAAAAAAATCAGGAAACAAAGGACCACCATAAATACTATTAATAAAGACAATTTTAAGGCACTTATGGCATAAACCTAGAGTCCACTTTCGTGGTTGGAGATGTGATGCTCTTTGGTCATCGTGTATGGGTCCATTCGCTTCTGAGCATAGCTAGAGCAGGCAGGTTGTCCTTCTTTTAGGATCAGTTTGTTTGGTTTTCCCAGATTTTCCACAAGCAGTCTAATGAGTTGTCTCCGGGGCAGTGGGCTCTGAGGCAGCTGGCCTTAGGTGACTGTGATGAATCTAAGTCTCCAGATCTTGGACTTTTACTGCTTTTTGCTTATTTCCCTCAGCCTCACAGAAGGGGAGATGTAGAAGCCCACCTTGATTCTTCTCTGTTTTAAGTAATCATCTGCAGCTGGAAGGCTGAAAGAGTTCAGTTATCTCGGCTCAAAGTCACTTATGGTGGTTCAGTGGGTATCTATATGAAAGACTGATATATTAGTACATCATACAATAATCTAGATGTTCTGTCAGACGCCTTTTTAAATTGGAGGTAAGGTAGCCAACCCATTTGCATAGACCATGGGTTATATATGTTACTGTAAAAAGGTTTTATAGTACAAAGCCAAAAGGAAAAAACTCAAGCATGTTGTTTTTAACTTAGCTGAAACAGGTTTTTTTTCCTCCCTCAGAATAGCAAACTATTATTTTTGATTATACTTTCCCATTGGGTGTTTAAGACCAAGTAGTTAGCCCAATGTTGGGCTAACATAAGTTTGCCTAACATTTTTGTTGTTAAGGTCAGTTTAGGCTCTTCAGGGTTACTCTTAGGGACTTGGTGAAGCTTTACCTCTACCATCTGTTGTGCCCTCTGCCAGAACGGTTCTCGGTCTTGCTGACCATTTGACTTTCTCTGAAGCCCAAAGGACATTTTTCTCTGGTGACCCTCCTTTGTACAGAGTATGTGATTGAGGCTCCCAGCCTCTTGGGCCTTCATGATCTCCCTGTTTTGGGAAGTCAGATGACTCACCGGAGTTGGAGGGGCCTTGAACAAAGTCCCATTATCCCTGGTTCCTATTTGACCTTGGAGGACTTAGGGCCAAAACAGTGGTTGTTTCTCCTTAGTCCTTTTATTTCCTGATTATTTTTGAAGTCATAGTTGTTGAACACGCAGAAGGTCAGTTTCACCTTTCAAACTGTCTTTCAGGTAATGGCTATTATCTCAAAACCCTGCTCATGTGTTGTACTTTTGTTTAACATTAACAAACAACAGTTATATAGCTTTATAAGAAAAGCATAAAACAGAATTATAAGGAATAAAACAAATCACATTTGTATGTTCATATAAAGAAGATGGTCATAATGCAATTACGAACATATAAATATAAATCTGAAAAGGCTATCACCATTTTGTTACATTTAGATGTCATTAGCTTAGTAATTTTATATTTTATTACTATTAACAATCTTTGCTTAGAGGACACCAGCTTAGTAAACTGTCTTCCCAAGCTTTGTGTTTTAGAAGATACTTAGGAATACTTAACTTGCAAAGAAGTCAGTAATAATCAACATTACAGTTGCATATATAATGACTTAACTCTTACTATTTGAGTAAAATTTAGAGCTTACCACTCAGAAAGACAATTATAATTACAGCTTTTTATAGGTTAACAATATTGACAAAAAAATCGAATAGCTCTAGACCTTTTATAAATTTAGTTTTATATGATCAGTAAGAGGCTTATCATCTGATGGGCAATAGTATCTCTTTTATACAACCATAAAACATTTAGTTAAAGCAAATGGGTGTGAACCAGGTCTTAAAATGCCAATTTTATTTATCATTTTTACATGTTTAAGGTTTAGACATGATGCATATTGTATAAAAGAGAGCATTTACTGCTTGTCCACCTCAAATGTATTGAATTTCTTTAACATTATACCCCTTTATATAACATTTAGATAAAATTCAGATACATAGCATATTTGGCCTTCAGATGTATACATATTTGTAGCCACAGATACATAGAATGTCAAATACATTGTGTCAATCTAAAATAATAGTTGTTTACTTAGCCTGAGTTATAAAGTTACAACCTTAACAGGCTGTAATATATATTCAGACCCAAATTTCGTTTAAGTTTTTTTTTTGTTTGTTTGTTTTAAATAGCATCTGGAAATGCTATTAAAAGCAGAAAACTTATTGTTTTAAATATAATAAAATGTAAAAGTTTTCTTTCCTTCCTCTTTTTTTTTAGGTTAGTTCTGTAGAATGTTACAATGAGCATATCAATAACTTAAGAAAATTCAATTGTTTTAAACATAAAATGAAGGCATTAAATGTAACTTTGAGAAACCCCCCCTTTTTTTAGTTTTAACTCACTTTATCATATACAAAAAGAATTTTTCCCAGTGTGGGAAAATTCAGTTATTTAGAACAAAATCTTGACATTTAATTATTATTATTATTATTATTATTATTATTAATTTAAAATCATTTTTTCCTTAATCAGTGTCCATAATCGGAGCTGGTTACAAGCAAGTAACCTACATATTACAGAAGAACTCCATGGTTTAACTGAAACTCTCCCAAATCCTTTATTAGGCTTTCATTAGCCAGGTCAGGGGAGCAGTCCTTGGTCACTGAAGACAGGGGAGGAAGTATCACTTTGTTAGCACCATGACTGGAGATAAACTATATATTTACCCAGCCCAGGCCACCAAACCATGGGAAAGCTGTCTGCCTGTGCTGCATCTGGAAGAGGTTGTTCAGGTACTGGTGTAACTTAGGGGGAGTGACATCATCAAGATATATTACCATCATCGCTGTCACCACTGAGGGCAAGGGAACTACCACTTTTATGGCAGACATCATTGCTTCAAAAACCCCAAAAGTGCAGCAGAGAAGATAATCTTATTTTAAGTTTATTAAATCTCTCTCAACTTTTTTTTTCTTGCTGAGACACTGAAAGTGATGCTGTTCTCTATACCTTTAGTTTAGATCCAGGCCGTTATGACTCCTTATCTTGTAGCTGTATAGACATTTGTACAAAGGATACTGGAATTTTTTTTTCATTTGGCCTAATAATTTTTTTTTTTCTTGTGGCACCGGGGATTGAACCCAGGGGCATTCTACCTCCGCACTACACCCCAGGCCCTATTTTTTATACTTTATTTTGAAACCGGGTCTCACGAAGTTGCGGAGGGCCTCACTAAGTAGAGAGAGAGAGAGAGACAGAGAGAGAAAGGGAGAGAGAGAGCTGAGGCTGGTCATTTGGCCTAAAAATTTTAATCATAAGATTGCACCATACTCAGAATACTTTATATATCATTAGCCATAAATAATTGAATTATTTTTTAATTTTTACTCCTACAGTTCTGAGTGATTCCTTTAGCTGGGATCCTCAGAGATATTTTACGGGATCCTACACAGTACTGGCATTTTATAAAGGGAAAACATACAAACAGACACACATATAGACAGAGTCAACCAAAAGGGCCCCCAAACAGAGGCAGATAAGACAATGGGACAAGAATCCCTGTTCACCAATGGGGACAAGTCCCCCCCTAAAATGAAAATTTATTTTCCTCTTAACTACAAAAGTTACAAAATTTCTCATAAGCGGAACCAATTTTGATGCCCCTCCCCACCAAAAGGGCCCAAATGTGAGGAATCAAAGGGCTGTGGAGGCATTTCAAGGGGGACTTACTCCAATGGCCAAGGTTGTTGCAACTTACCATATTTGTCATGGGGAAACACGCTAATTCTGAAGGGTCCTTGGCCTCCATGATGAATAAGAATTTCAGCACGTGCCATCAGAAAAAGGCAAAGGTTTAATTAATTTAAGAAAGATGGGGATACGGGTTGGGGGTCATCTCAAGAAGGGGAGAGCGAGTCTCCCTGCACATGTCCATCCATCCAAGTGAGCAAGAGAGAGTCCGCGTGCTTTCACAGGTCTTTTATAGGAGGGGGTAGGTAGGGTCACACAGTAGAGGGAGGGACTTCCTCTTAGTCCTCAGTTTCTTTGGCAACAGATAAGCAGTGGGGTCTGACCTTTGTCCTCCTCACCCACCCTATTTACAGGTGTGGAGAGGAGCCATTGTGATTAAGGGTGTGGACTCATTAAGGCTTCTGCCTGACTGAACACACCCTATAGGGTGGAGTTAGATTAGGAACTTTCAAAATTTTAAATCTCTATTTTCCTAATGTCTCCTTTCTGCCTAATATTTCTATCTTTTCTATTCTACCTCATCATATTTAGTTTCCTTCCTCCCAAATCAATCCAAACGGCAGAGCAAGCTGTACCCACTCAGGGAGAGGAAGGCGAGAGTTCCCCAAGGTGAAAAGAACCTTGGCAGCTGCTGGGAATTCTTCAGTCTCCTCTGCCCCTCGTGGGAGAGCACCCCTCTGGACAATTTTACCTGAGGCAGTCTTTCTTGTCTCCCAAACTGAGAGCTGCCAACTCTCTGCAAGTTTTTCCACCTCACTCCCTCAGCAGAGTAAGAGGGTGGGAGGGGGAGTCCTATTTCCCTTGACAAAGTTGTACCCGAATTCTGGTACTTGTCCCAATTTGCCAATCAAATAATTGGGACAAGCC
The DNA here is from genome assembly GCA_004027185.1 of Glis glis. NCBI lineage: Eukaryota > Metazoa > Chordata > Mammalia > Rodentia > Gliridae > Glis > Glis glis. The sequence goes on along the minus strand of PVJS01014871.1, from coordinate 28,089 downwards.
TTTGGGAAGAAGGAAAAAGAAATTTATTGATTTGCCAGGAAACCAGAGAAACCATGAACTTAAGAGTTTAGAATTAAATCCTGGATTTTTCCTAAATAATGGAATTAAGTCCCTTTTAAGAATGAGCTCCTTTTTTTTATGAGTGCTCATTTTATTAATATGCTAATCCTTGAATAGCTGCTGAGTAGAGGCAGCCAGAAAAATATCAAAAAGATAAAAACCCAGAAAGTCTCTAGCTAGACAAAATAAATAAATCAGAGACAAACAAAAATGAATCAAGACAGAAGACATATGCAAAAAAACCCAGGGTTAGTTTGTGAAAATCCATGTGTAAGGGCTCCCCGTTTTAGAAAGGACCCCTCGCTCCAGCCACGGGACGCAGCGCCGACCCAGGAACTCTCAGGAGACCAACTTGCTGCAAACGCACGAGGTTTATTGAAGAAACCAGTGCACTGGGGCCGAGCTCGTATCTCACGCAGGAGTAGGGGAGCTCGACCCTCAGCAAGGGGAGATGAGGATATTTAAAGAAAAAGGGGGGAGGTAGGACAAAGTGGGGTTAGAGAGCTTACGTGGAGGAACTTTTACAACCTTGTTTTTCCCTTCCTCAGTTAAACATCAGTTGTAATAGATAGCTGACCAGTATACAATAGATTTAACCAGTTCCTGAAACAATGTAGTTTGTTAAGATTTTATCTCACATCTGCTGGTATTTGGTAAGTTCCTGGGGCAGCCTGCTTCTAGGGCAAAGGTCAGGGGCGAGGCTGTGTTTCTAGTAGAGCTGGCTTAATGAAGGTCTAGGGGTTTTAATATTTCAGGAGATGGTTCTTTCACATGAGCCTAAACAATGAAAACAGCCATATTCCCTATAATAAAAGGCTGTATTTTGCTGTATCAATCCAGAGCATAAGTCAGTTTGTTAACCACTCCCTCAAGAGGCAACAGATAGGTGTAAAACAGACACCTCCTCTTTCATGCATATTAAATTTGGGGTGGTGGAGAGCTCTTCTTTGTTCTTCTTCCCACCACACCAAAGGAGGTGGAAATTTAAACCCACCCCCATAGTCAGAAACTGGCCAACGGGAGCTCTCTTAACTTTTAGAATCTAAGTGAATGGAGCAGTTTAGGCTGTAAGCCATTTATTTATATGTAAATTTTGATGAGGTAAATCTCCAAAAGATCACACCTGTTGTTAAAAAAACCTTACACTAAGCAGGCCACCTGCTGGCCATCAGAATTTTCTTCTCTGCTCCTCTCTGCTCTTCTGGTGTCCCAAGGGAATTTACTTTTTTTTTTTTTGCCTAGGAAAAAACTTCAAAAAAGGAGGTATTTTCCTACTGAGTACCTCTAAATAACTTCCCTCCCCATCTCCAGTGCCTAAGATAACCTAAAACTGTTTGCGGGGGAAGGGTTACTTTTAGCTATAACCCTTTTTTACCCTCTTGTCTGACCAGGCCTTGGAATGCAGAGGTAATAAATTACCCAAATAGGAAATAGTTTAAACAAACGGCCCAAGCACCATTGCCATGGAAAAGAGCACTGTTGCCCCAGAAACCTGATAAGGGGCCATCCTCCAAAGGCCCCTGGCCAAGTAAAGTTTGGAGTTTTCCTCTCGAACTCCCTGCTCGAGGTTCCATGTCCTCAGACTCACACAACCTCACACAACCTCGGCCACTTTCCAGGCAGTTTAGTTACACATGTCACACACTCACATCCATCACTCACTCACCCTAATCCATCACTGAACTCTGTTTTTATGTCCCTTCCTTTGAACATTAGTCAGGGAGTCTCTTCCTACCGGAATTAGACCTTATAATCATAAGGTCTAAGGGGGCGGAGTTACTCAGCTTCCCTCCCATTCCTGCCTAGGAAATCCAGGCCAGTGCCCGAGGCACCTAAAACAGATAGCAGACAGCATCCGCCCCTGCAGGCCCCAGCAGTCCCCCATGTGGGAGTGTTTCAGCCATGTGAAGTACAAACCGGAGTTTGACTTCGGGACTGTCTCAGCCACACACTTGCACTCACCACACACGAACACCCACCGATTTCCAGACTGAGTTCCGTGTTCATGTCTCCATTTGTACCCGCTGAAATTACTTGGGGAACTCAAGGAAGTGATCAAGTTCCTCTTCTGCCACTCTGGTGGCAGGCCCTGTTCCAACTGAGCCTCTGGGCAGCCTACCTGATTCAGACTTCGCGTGGGATGGACATAATGACTTGTTTCTCTTCCGACCTAAACCTTCAGCAGTTCGGCCCCAGAGTCGACCCCCTCCGGGAGAAGCCTTCCACACGGTGGCAAAAGGGGCCCCTGGCGCACGCAGTGGGCAGCGTCTATGACAGGGAAGGCTGATTCCCCAGGAGGCCCAGACCGGAGAGGAGGCAAAGTGCCCTGGACCTTGTCCTGGGCCCAGACTAGAGAGTCCCATCTGGGTTGCCAAAATGTTGCGGGAGCCTCAGTTTATCCCCAGAGCCCAGGACAAAGGATATCCAGAGGCCAGAATATGGAACAAGTTTCTTTCATTTCACCAGCGAATGACCCAATGATCAATGCCACGAGCCTGAGTACTCGAACAAAGGATTTACCCGACTTTTGTACCCTCGGTCCCCCCACTCAGGAGAGGGGAGGAGTATGCGTGATATTTATTACCCTTAGCAGAGCAAGATACAAGAGGTAGGAAAGCAGTCAAGTTGCATACCATCCCCAGCTCTCTCCAGTCCTTTAACCGGCCCTCTCTTATTTACATTAGGGAGAGCCCCTGGGTTGTGATTCTAGGTTGCCTAGGAAACAGTTCCTTAACTCTTAGAAGTGCCTGCTTGCTGCTCAGGCAACTGGGGGGAAGGGGTTTGGGGAATTTTTACTTCTTCTTAAGTCTAAATTCCTAATAATATTTCTAAGGCTATGAGTCTCCTACTTCAGTTTGAGGCCAGCCTTAGCAACTTAGCGAGACCCTCAGCAACTTAGTGAGACCCTGTTTCAAAGTGAAAAGTAAAATAGAAATGGGGTGTAGCTTGGAGGTAGAACACCCCTGGGTTTAATCCCAAGTATAACAAAAGAAGATGAAGAAGACAGAGAAGGAGGAAAAGGAGAAGGAGGAGAAGAGATAGAACATTTTTCAGGATATTAACAGAGTTTTGGGTGTACATCTCAGAACTATGATTTTTAAATTGTATTAAGTTAACCCCCTAGAGCTCACTGGGGCCTCATGATACCCATTTTAACCAGAGAGACTCACCTTTATCAACTTTATATGGAAAAGCTTGGCTTAAGCTAGTCTTTGAAGGGAAAAATTCCCCTGCTCCTGAAACAATTTTTTAAACATATCCATGAATAAACCTGTAGGCTGTGGAGAGTGCTGGCATGTATCTTTACTTTTGACTCTGAAGCTTGGGTATGACAATCACACACCTCACATTCACACTCAGCATCACCCCAAACAATGCTAGCTCTTGGTGTTGAGCAGTTTCCCATCACAGAGTCATTTAGCCAGAGGGCAGGGGAGGAAGATGGATTTGCTCAATACCTCAGGGGATGCTTCATAGCACATCACAGATAATGCAGATCTCAACAGGAAGAGCACAGGCCTTTGAGGAGATCATAAAAATACAATTGTAGGCAATTTGGTTTAACTGTAGAGTTACAGCAAAGAGGAGAATGCATTGTTAGGAGACAGAGAGCAGTTAAGAAGAGTGATTAGGGGTTACACAGTGGTAGCCCCTGGAAGGGCAGGGAAGTGAACATGGTAGATGGAGGATGATCTTGTAGTCTGTGAGTCTAAAGGCAGGGTCACAGGTGGTAAAAAACTGCAGCAATCCCTTCAGGTCAAGGGGATATCTTCATTTATTGTGTTTTCAGCATTGGGTTTTGCCTTATAATTCAAAGTTAGACAGCAATATGTGTCCAGCATCTTTAAGGAGTATGGAAAGTGAGTTAAAAATTTCATGTTTTAAAGACTTATTGAAGGATATCTTTTTTATTAACAGAGCAGTAAGTCTTCTATAAAAATATAATCCTTTAATAACACAATATACTGCATTTGTGGCTGCCAGAGTCTTGTGTGTTGTTCCAGAGTTACTCTAGACAAGGCTTTTTTTGGTTTATTTATTTGCTAATTAAATTTCTCCCATTTTCAAATTTTCATACCATTTTTATTTAGTTTGTGCACATATAATATATTCACATGGTTCAAATTTTTCAAAATATGAAAGTGTGCAAAATGAAAGTCTGCATTGCATTCCTCTACCCAGACCTCCACCTCGCCTCCCCACAAGCTGCCACGGCTTGTTGTCTGTTGTGAATTCTTTCAGGTATGGTTTATGCAGAACTACAGGTAAACTTTTGAATTTACCCAGATGGTAAGAGGCACACATATACTTACGTATCTGCAGGTCAAAATTTGGACCCCAAATGAAAGCGAATACGGGCCAGGGACAAATTTAAGATTTCAAACTCACATCAGATGGGTGAGGGCACAGGACAAAACTGAGATCATTTCTCTACTGCCCCCTTCAAGTGCACCCTGCCAGAGAAGAGGTTCAAAATTCTGTATTCAAGAATTAGCTGGGGAAGCAAACTAATGCTTTGTCTCCCACAAATAAAAAGTAACTAGCCCTCAGAAAGGACAGCGAAGGCTGCATGGGGAGAGCAAGGGGCACCAGGGAGGAGGGAGAGGGCACAGGTAAAGGTTTCTGATATAACCAACTAGACATATCAGAACTGTGGCCAAAGTTGGATACTTCCAACTGCAGGTGAGCAGTCTCAGGAGCTATTAGACTTATCCAGTCTGAAGGAAACAAACTAATTATAAAGACTTAAAGGCTAGTGAGTAAAGCACTCAATTTTTTCCTAAGCTATGTAATCTACTCAAATATAATGAGTAAGGTACAATGAGAGATAAAATGTCTAAATTATGTATTCTACTTAAGTATTTATTTAGCATGCATAACTATTTTATAAAGTGTTTTTATTTTAGAGCTACAAGATGGTCTAAAGCCAGCTCAGGAATCCATGTCCACTGCCAGGGCTCAACAGAGGCTGAGTGCAGCACTGGGGCCCTGCGGTCACAGACACTTTGTTGGTGCTAGAGAAGCATTTCAAACAGGACAGGGGGATTGTTTTCCATAGGTCATGGTCAGCAGAGTAAGGATGAATCCAACCTGGTTCCTCATCCTTTTGCACACTTGGCTACCCTAAGGAAAACAACAGTTTCCAAAGTGTTAGTCTTACACATCCAAACTTACCAAAGCATTAACAAATGCAACAAAAAAAAGGAAACATTTTAAAAATCTTGTGTATTTTTTTTTTCAAATGACTCGTCATGGAGCCAACAATTGAGTTAATTCCTGTGAGTTTTGAGTGTCAGAGAGAAATATTCTATTTAGGATCATGAAAAAGTTTTAGAGATAGTGGTGATGGTTGCACATGATAAAAATATTTAATGGCACTGGATTGCACACTTAAACGTGGTTAAAATTATAAACATACTCATATGCAAAACCATAATAAAAATATGTAAATGATGGTGATGGAGTTCCCCTTCCTTGGAGAGATGTATTTTAATACCTTCATTTAGCACTTCATTTAGCCATTTTAAATAAACCCCCAGGGTTTTTTCTTAATTAGTCTAGGAAATCCAAAATCCTAGTGCCTACTTCATTTATACACCAGTAGACAAAGTAACCAACACCAAGACTGATTATCTTGTGTAATCCATAATTTATTTCAAAAGGACAAACTGATCCACAGCATCTTCCCCTTTTTCCTGTTACCTAGATTTCTTTGGGTATGAATTGCCAGTTATATGGTCCAATACCATATTTCTAATATTTTTTTCTGCAATTGTTTTTGTCCTTTTTTAACTTAAAGAGCAAGTACAAAGCTCAGTTGTTTGGTCACACCACTGCTTTCATTGTTTGGTGAAGCCTGATGTCCTCCAGATTTCACAGCAGAATTTGTAAAATAATAACGAGGCCCCAGGGTTTCAGTGAGTCCCCATCAGTGTTCTCACCAGGCCCTGCTGTTTCCCCTGGAGACAACTCTGGACTTTGAAGGGCATCAAATCTTTCAAGTCACTGTCATTGACCTTCACTAATAGAAAGAGGAAATTTTACATTTACGAATTGCACCTAAAAAAAAAAAATCAAATCCCCCAGTGGACATCTTTAATTCCCCCAATTAGCCCTGTATATTATATATAGCCTGATCAAAAGACACAGTCACCAAGGTCTTCAGCAGAATGCTCAAGTGTCTGTGTGCACCTTTTCACATTGAAAGGCAAAGGGAAAATGAACACAGGTGTGCTGCATAGTTTTATATATTCTCTCATGTTTTTTTAAAGAAGGAAAACAAGAAATACTCATGCTGATGATCAAGGTTTATTTTTATACTTTGCGTTTTAATTGCTGTGCAACTGCCCTGGTGATTGGATTTGATTTTAGCACAAACTTCAAACTGATCCACGTTTTTCAATCCGACGGTCAGATCCAGGACTTACTCTAGGCAACACCGTGCCAAGCTTGTCATCAGTGTTCCGGTTCCCCTTTCTGCTGTCCTCCCTGTTTCCTTCTCCCCGTTCCAGATCAGTGTGTTTCCTGCTGATTACAATCTGTGACATAGAGCCTGATAGCAGTATTACACTCAAAGCTCTCAGGAGGTAGACTTGTCAGAGACAAATCTTGGAAGCGCCTGCAGCAGAGCCCAGAGAGCTCCCACTCACTGACCAGAGCCTGGTCTAACATACCTTCCTGTTCTGAAACAGGCTGCTCCCTCCAAGGGTGCTCTGTGCTCTGTTATCTGCACTGCAGATCTTCTGAAAACAAGCAAATAAAAAACAGTACTCTCTCAGCCTTGGGGGCAGTGGGGGTGGGGTTAGGTTAATGAATATTGATGGCCTTTAGTCACTAAATGTGTTACATATCATTCTTAAGTTCTTTGAATTTCAGCCAGTGACTTCTGGCATCTATTACCTCAATCCCTCCCTGAAGAAATAAGAATGCTAGAATTTTATACACACTGGCAAACTCTTTAGGAAAATTATTTTGCATGAAGTCAGTGGATTTTTGGTGACTGCTCAATGTTTAATATTATATACCACATATGCCTGTTAGGTCCTCGGATTGGGAATAATTGGAGACCACTTGCCAGAGTGAAGAATTAAAAAAAAATTTATTGAAGATCTTTTAGTAACAAAAAGAAAATTAATATGGCCGGGCGGGCACACAGACACCTGTAGATAAAATGGAGTCTGCGCCCCAAACAAAGACGTGCCTGAGCTTATATATACCCTACCTAGCACAAGCCCGCGCAAAATAAGCGCCCTACGAATTGATTGGGTATCTTAAGGTATGCAGTGCGGGGGGAACGCTGATTCGCTTCGGTCGCTGAGCTGACTATACAGGATATACTGACAACCATTCTTAGTGACCAGGCGTTTCCTTTGTTCTACTCTGGCCGTGGACTGTTCACCCTGCCTCTGGGATGCGGAACCAGAAATTCCAGAGCTTCCAATGAGTGGGAGCTTAAAAAATTGTAAGCTTACAAAACGGAATCAGCCACAGCTAACAAAATGGGGCCAGCCTGGTGTGACCTCTTCAATGCCATGCTCTATTCACAATGCTAGAGTAGAAGTAAAAAAAAAAAATCAGAAGTCTATACTTCTAAAATACTATAAAACAATTTACAGTCAAACACAGAAAAAAATGGGACTTCTCAGTCCCTTATACAAGAATTTTGATCTTTGCTCTAGCTTTTTAACTTACAAAACATTCAGATTTTGTCTTCATTCTGGAACAGCTTATGATTAAACTAAACCACATAAATTTCCCAAGTCTCCTATATAACACAGGTGGCATTTTATGTATTTATTTTTCACTCCATATGGTTCAAAGTAGGTGAAACTTTGGAAGGCTAATATATGCAAAAATCATACTCAAATTGGGCAGTATCATATTGAGTATCACACAGATTGAGTAACAGCTCTGCAGTAGGATATGTGCATCTACAGAGCACATTTACTCATGGTCAGCCTTTGTTCTAAGTACTTATGAGGTCTACTATGTGTGGTAGACCTTACTATCCCTAATTCACCTATGAGGAAATGGCAGCTTAGAACTTACACAATTTGCCAAAGACTAAAAATTAGTAAACTGAGGAGGTGATTAGACTAAAGTCTACATCACATGAAAGCCCTTGTTCCTAACTGCTATAATATAGTCTATCTCAGTATGTCTGGGCAATAGTCTTAACTTTATTTGATGCTTGTTTGTTGGTGTGTTTTTGTGGTCCTTTATCAAACCCAGGGCCTTGCACATGCTAGGCAAGTGTTCTGCCACTGAGCTACCCCCCCAGTTGAAAACACAAAATAATGTTATGTGCATATACAAATGTATCCCTGTGACTCTATTAGGTACAATGATAATAAACCAATAAAAAATTTTAAAATAAATGAAATGAACAACTTGAAAGAATCATGAAACTGAAAACTCTTGTCACTATGCACCATACCTAAACCTACTTCCCAGCAGGGGAAGGCTCAGCTTCTAGTTGTCCCCTCAAGACACTGGGTAGGAAATGTCCCCTCAGGCCCTGAGGCATTACTTAGCAAACCCAGTCAGCTACACCTTTTCATCCTCCCGGAAACAAGACTAGAGGTGTTTAGATAGGACTTGTATGAAGTCATTGGGGGCATTGTGGGTGAAAAGTTGTAAGCAGGATATATCTATTGTTCATCTCTTGAGATTCTCTTGTCCTAAATAAGGCCATAAAGAGTGTAATACAAAGGAAATGGCTAATAAGCTGGATTTGTGGCTCATTTTAACCAAATACTAAGGGAAGTCATTATTCTCTCATTTCATTATCTATGAAACTGAGCGTATTGATGGCTTTTTAAGCTTTTCAGATTTTGAGGATGGGGGATCACTTATAAATTTAATGATACGCTGATTTAAAAACATAAATTCTGGTCAGGCGTGATGGTGCACATCTGTAATCCCAGTACTTGGGAGGCTCAGACAAGAGGATTGCAGGTTTGGGGCCACCCTCAGCAGCATAGCAAGGCTTTCAGAAACTAGTGAGACCCTGTTTCAAAACAAAACAAAACAAAACAAAACAAAACAAAACAAAACAAAACAAAACAAAAAAGCCCGGGCATGGTGGCACACACTTGTAATCCCAATACTTGGGAGGCTGAGACAGGAGGATCACAGGTTCATGGCCAGCCTCAGCTACTTTGAGGCCCTCCGCAACTTAGTGAGACCCTGTTTCAAAATAAAAAATAAATGGGGCTGGGGATGTAGCTCGGAGGAAGAATGCCTCTGGGTTCAGTCCCCAGTACCACAAAAAAAACCAACAACAACAACGAAAAACATTAATTCTAATTGCTATATGATAAAAATAGAAATGCAATGTCTGTTTGGGAGCACTTTTATTTTAAATTCAGAATCCTCTGTATATACACTGTGTTGAGATCTGTCTCAAGGAGAATGTTTACTCTTCCTGGTGATTTGTACATCTTAAATGCCTCATGGGCAAAGCTTACTCAGTAGCTATCAATATTCAATACCTAAGGCTGCACAGGCTGCAGAGCTGCAGTTTCAAAAGGTATGTGTGTCCACAAGTTCTTCTGTGGCTTTCTTGGTTTCAGATCTTGCACACACCCTCAAGAGACCTTGTCAAGGTCAAAAGCACAATGTACTAACCAGGGGAAGCCCCAGAGAAAGCCAAGATCTGAAAATAACAGCTGGCTTTCTAAAAAACGGCTGCCCTGCTGACATGGCAGTCTTGGGGTATCATGCTCTTCCAAAGGCAATGAAGTCCTTGGAGGAGGGAGAGGGAAAGGGCAAGGAACAGAAAGGTAGAAGTGGTAACTGCAAAACATGACATAGCAGAAAGCAAAAAGACAGTAAGTTGAAGAATACCGAAAGGGGATAAAGAAGCAAATGATTATTTGGTTAATTATAAAATAACTATAACTTTAGATACATATACTTTGGACATTCTGATTTTGAAGAATATATTTCCAAAGTTCTTGATGTTTGTCAAAGGCTTTCACTAAAAGTACCATTCTGATGTCTAGCCTTTGTGTGAAAATGAAATAGATACATGTGGCTTGAAATGCTCCAGAATAGCATGTCATAGGTGTATATTTCAACAGAAGTCCTAAATGTGTGTGTGTGTGTGTGTGTGTGTGTGTGTGTGTGTGTGTGTAGTACTAGGGATTGAACCCAGAGGCACTTTACCTCTGAGCTACAACCCCAGCCCTATTTTATTTTTTATTTTGAAACAGGGTCTTGCAAAATTGCTGACGCTGTCCTAGAACCTGCAATCCTCCTGTCTCAGCCTCCCAAGTACTGGGATTACAAATGTGAGCTACCATGCCTGGCTAAATGTGAAGATATCCTGAGTTCTTTGGCCTGAATAATACAACAAAAGTGAATCGTGTTGCTTTATGCTTTTTTCTATAAATAGAATATAGACTTGCTGTATTAGAAAGCCCAGGTGGGCTCACCTTTCCTTGAATTTTTTTGGTTTATAATCATGATAGAGTTCCATATAGTCCTGGAACTATTACATCTCTTGACCCTGTTTCTACATTTCTGATATTTAAATGAAAAAAAATGGAAGCAGAAATATAAATAGAATTTATTATGAAATCATCAAACTTCAGATGACCATGGAGTCTTGAGATTGATAGGCCTTAAAGATTATAATGGCCAGGCATGGTGGTTCATGCCTGTAATCCTAGTACCTGGGACACTAAGACAGGAGGGTCACAGGTTTGAGGCCAACCTCAGCAACTTGGTGAGTTCCTGTTTCAAAATAAAAATTAAAAGAGCTGGGGGTGTACCTCGAAGGTAGTATGCCCCTGAGTTCAATTCCCAGTACCCCCTCAAAAAGATTATAATGCACATCATTCCCTTTACTGGTGGTTTAAAAGATATGACTACTTTATAGACACATTCTAAATATTGCAGGTACCTTTCTATATGGTTCAAAAGAGATTACATAGAAAAGGTAATCACCATAGCTATCCTTTGTCAGATATCCTGTATATGTAGCATATTTCATTCTACAAAACAAGTCTGAAAACACGTTAATGGTTATTTTCTTTTACTCTTTCTAACCATAGCAGAAAATGGCCCCCGTCTCCTCGTGGAAGCAGAACAAGCCAAGGTCTTCTCACACCGAGGTGGCAACGTTACACTGCCGTGTAAATTTTATCGAGACCCTACAGCATTTGGCTCAGGAATCCACAAAATCCGAATTAAGTGGACCAAGCTAACTTCAGATTACCTCAAGGAAGTGGATGTCTTTGTTTCCATGGGATACCACAAGAAAACCTATGGAGGCTACCAGGGTCGAGTGTTCCTGAAGGGAGGCGGAGACAATGACGCATCTCTGGTAATCACAGACCTCACCCTGGAGGATTATGGGAGGTACAAGTGTGAGGTGATTGAAGGATTAGAAGATGATACCGCTGTGGTCGCATTAGACTTGCAAGGTAGGTAGCTATGAAACATGTTAAACTTAGGCATGGTAATTAATCGCTACTCTTTTTTTTCACTAGGAGTAATGCATAATGGTTACCATAGTAATAATGTGAGAAACCAAAATTCCATGCCCGGTATGTTTTTCTATCCTGTTATGTTTTGCCATCTGGCTATGATTTCAGCTTTTATGTTTGAAATGCACACATAATGCTTATGCACAAAATTAAAGCTATTTGCAGCCAGGAGAAATGTGCAGTGGAACTAAATAATTTTCAGAAATTGCCTTATGCCATTCAAAACTTAAATCCCATTAGATGGCTATGGAGAAATTCAGATTGGATTCTTTTTTATGTTTCCAAAATTTACTCAGTTTCAAAATAATGGCAGATTTTTTAAAGGACATCTGTTCTACAATACATGTGAATATATTCTGTAAAATGACTGCAAAAGCCAGGCGTGGTGGCGCACACTTGTAATCCCAGTACTTTGGGAGGCAGAGACCAGAGGATCCGGGTTCGCAGCCAGCCTCAGCTCTCTCTCTCTCTCTCTCTTTCTCTCTCTCTCTCTCTTAGTGAAGCCCTCCGCAACTTCGTGAGACCCGGTTTCAAAATAAAGTATAAAAAAAAATAGGGCCGGGGGTGTAGCACGGAGGTAGAATGCCCCTGGGTTCAATCCCTGATACCTCAAAAAAAAAAAAAAATGACTGCAAAAACTTAATTTAACAAAAAAGTAACCACTGGATTTATTTAAATATTCTTGTAAAGAAATACTTTTTTTAATGGCCCAGCCAGTCTCTTAGGCATCAAATACTAAATGATCAAGATATTTTGGAGGAAAGTCTATTTTCTGAATATGTTATACATTCGGTAGGTTCAAAAACCAACATGTGTACAAAACTATACAATGAAAAGTGTCTTTGAGCCGGGCATGGTTGGCACATGCCTGTAATCCCAGTTCTTGGGAGACTGAGACAGGAGGATCGCAGGTTCTAGGACAACCTCAGCAAGTAGTGAGACTGTCATCCACCTAGCAAGACTCCGTTTCAAAAATAAAAATAAAATAGGGCTGGGGGGTGTAGCTCAGAGATAAAATGTCCCTGGGTTCAATCCCCAGTAACACTCACACACACACACACACACACACACACACACACACACACAGTGTCTTTGCCATTCTTTTCTCTCTTCTGCCCAATATCCATCCTCTAGGAAAACTTCTGTTTCTTATATATCACAAGCCATCTTATTTTATTTTATTAATTTCAGCCATGTTTTACACTGAAGGATGCATGTTTGCTGTATTGATAGAATGTTTTCCTTCCATAAAACTCTAGGTGTATTTGCCAGAAGCTCCTTTCATGTCCTAGGACAGATTTGTGGCTTTTGAAAGAATACCTCTTTGGTCTACTAGCATGTCACTGAAGGTTTGACCTTCTGAATCTCCTGATATCCCCTCACATTTATGGATATTTATTAACTTTATACATCTAATAAGTAGTGCAATGTTGTAAGGTGCATTTCTGTGAACTGGCTTGGTCTTTGTTGTAGTTCTTGGCTCTTGACTGCATGACAACTTGAGCTTTCAGTTTCATTGATTTACACTAATATTCATGAACATTAGCATTATTCAGTATGGAAAAAGTAATTAGCTTAGTGAAGACAGTCACTAGGTATTGAAAACTGATTTCCTTTATCAACAGGACATAATAGGCTAATAAATGATGACCACAGGTATATCTTCTACCATATGTGGTTGACCATAGTGTTCAAACTCTTATGCATAGAATTTCCTGCACCTTGATTATTTATCCCATATAATGTGGAGATTGTCCTCAGGTTGTTGATCAAGATTATTCCAGCTTTATTCTCATGGGTTTTATTTTGTCCTTGTGTCTATCTTTATAACTTTTTATAATTTCACCTTAAAATGCAAATTCTTACTTTTATAATGTAGAAACTCAGAGAGGGTAAAGTCTTATGATTACTACTAATTAACCTCATTGCTAGAAACTGTAATGCAATATGAAATAAGCACCAGACATATATAAAAAGGATAGTCACTAGAAATCCAGTGAATAGATTGGGCCATAGAATTTGAGCAATCAATAAACATAATTGTAATTTTAGAATGAGAGATTTGTTCTTCCACTCTTCCACTGTATTTTCTGTTGGAAAAAAATGGAGTGAGAGAAATGAAACTCTATTTTGAGAACTCTTAGAAACAGAAAAATAATTTCAGCTATATGGGTATAGCACTGATAGGCATGGTGAAAGGTATTAAGGAAAGTAAAATTATTTATAATACATGGTCTCTTCCCTTTTATTACCAATTTTTACTTTATGGGGTTATTGAAACTGACTTTTATGTTTACCAGCATATGAAAAATCTTCATATGTGTAACAAGTTATTATTTGCCAGCAAATAGGATGAATTGGGCTATATAATTAAAAATTCTAAAGAGTGTGTCCTCAAAATATACTTCAACTGACTAATCTCTTCCTATCATTTAATATTACTGTTTTCCATGTGATGTGTCATCTTATTCCCTTTCATGGAAAAGAAAAGAGCTTTTGATTATATTTTGACATTGAAGTACAATGGATAAGTGAGCCAGATATTACTTGGAAAATAGTCATAAACCCTTCTTTCCTACCCATAAAAGTTTAACTTTTCTTATTTTTGTAACACTGCATGAAAGCAACCATTTGTTCCACAATTAGGCAAGTTTTTCCATAGAGCCAAGAAGGATTCTCCAAATTGGATCTTGAAATCTTAACCAGTTGGAAGTAAAATAAGTAAATAAATACAATACTAGCAAACATGTAGTTCCAGAAATGCCCCTGCTTGAGAAACAGCTGATTGTTCAAGTGTATGCAGTAAACGTGTAAAATACAGTGACTTTTAGAGCTTTGAGTAAAGCACAGAATCTTCCCTTGATTTTCTTGGACTATGTTCATTCCAGCATCATCAAACACTAATTAAAATGTGTTAAATAAAACTTTTGATATAACAGTTTAAGTTTACCCTTTATTCTTACCATTGAAAAATACTAGAATTTTAAAATAAGGTTTCCCTTTGACTTTAGAAAAAGACTATGAAATTTTGTTAAATTTGAAATCAATTCAAATAAAAAATATATTACACTGGATTTGGAACTTAATTATGTCTCAGGAATTTACAATAGTTAATCAAGGACAAATGACTAAAGATATTTTCCCCTAATGCCCATGAGAACCCACAGTAATACATTATAGTGAATTTAAGCCTGAAAGGTTTTTCAAGTCTTTAAAATTATTACAAGTTTAAATAGCTCATATTTTCCACTGCTACCATCTTGAGCCATTTGGGAAAGGGAAGGCAACCCAAAGCTTCTTTCTCTCAAGATACTTTGAGCTTTTCTGTCACTTGAACTCTGCCAACAGAATCTCTCCTGGATAAGTTGAATATTTTCCTTTTCTTGGGTATTCCTAAGGTTGCTGAGGAAAGAGGACAAAAGTCATGGGGGGCAGGGAGCGCCACATTCCTTCCTCCCAGGCACTCCGTGGGCTCCAGGATGGGAGCCTGAGCAGAGCCCTTCTTAGAGGGAACCCTCTCCAGGCTCTTCCTCCCCCTCCCCACAGCAGGGGCCAGTGCCAACCAAGAGAGCCTTTTCCTTCTTCCTCTGGCTCAGATTCAGCTTATAGATCCCTCAGCCAAGAACCTGAGAAGGCAAAATGAGATCAGGAAACTGCCTTGGATCTTTGCCTCCTGTGGTCGGCGCCAGCTGGACCATCCTAGAGGGACAAGTGTGTCCTGCAGAGCCCTTTGGTGGACCAGACTTCATTTAAGGCTGCGGAAACTTCTTTTTCAGTTTTCCAAGACAATTTATAAAAGGAAGTATTTCCCATGTCTGGTTCTGCTATGAATTGCACATCATCTCAAATAGGGTCTGCAGTCTCATAAAGTAGCATGTGTGATATAACCCATCAAATTACTGTGTCAGTGGGACATGATTTTTGCATTCCATATGCTAAAATACTAATTATTTTAAATCATATTCAAAAATATGATTACTCTGAATTAATTCTTTTATTGACTGTAGAGGAGATACTTTGATACATAGTCTTATTTAATTTCCAGTAAATGATACAACTTTGCTTTCCTAACTTAGTAATTACCTTATCCTTTAAGAAATTGGCTCAGTCATTCCCCAAAATTATTTGACCAAAAGAAACGCTTTTGAAAGCCACTGCATCTTCCCAGGCAAAATCAAACACCAATTCACACCATCTACATTTGCTAAGAAGTTTTGTTCTTATGATATTTAACTTTTTCAGCATTTACCAGTTAACAGATGCCTATTCTGGACCTACCTCATATAGGGCAAGTTTAAGGAACTTTTTTATGGTTTATAATAAAAATATTTTACAGCCTTATTTTCAGTTTGCAATATGTAAATATGGAAGTTGTAAAACAGTAATGAAAATAATTTTAAGTGAAATCCCTTACCTTAATCGTACTATTCAAGGGCAGAAAAACAACAATATTAAGGGCTACATTAAAAGTTGAGACAGATAAGAGAGCCATGGTATGTTTCTCTTTTCCTTTATATATTTTAAGGACTGGATAAAACTAATTAATAATTTTGTAAGAATAATCTTTAACTAACTAGAAAAACATTGTGAATTTTGAAAATACCTTCTCTCTAAGCACTGTATTCTCTACCACTCTTCATATTCAATACTGACTTCCTTGTAGGTAGAAAGAGCTCAGTAGTTACCTGTTAAAGAGTTAGTAACAAGTAGCAAAATATAAGTTCTCAGGGAGAGCTACTTGAAAACAAATCATTTGATTTTCAGATAAATGTCTTGCAGACATATCATTTTCAGAAAGGAGACTCGTGCCGGGCGTGGTGGCGCACGCTTGTAATCCCAGTACTTTGGGAGGTGGAGACCGGAGGATCCGGGTTCGCGGCCAGCCTCAGCTCGCGCACGCGCACGCGTGTGCATGCTTTCTCTTTCTCTCTCCCTGTCTCTCTCTCTCTCTCTCTCTCTCTCTCTCTCTCTCTACTTAGTGAGGCCCTCCGCAAATTCATGAGACCTGGTCTCAAAATAAAGTATAAAAAATAGGGCCAGGGGCATAGCACGGAGGTAGAACACCCCTGCGTTCAATCCCCGGTACTGCAAAAAAAAAAAGAAAGAAAGAAAGGAGACTCCTAAGGCATGACTTGAACTCTCAGCAAAAGAGGCAAAACACACATTATCAAACCAAATAGCTGATTGTGAGATGCCCAGGCTGAGAGGCTGTTTGAAGGAGAAAGGAACCATGAGAAACTGTTGTACGTTGACCTTTTGGTTTTCACTGTCTCATCTGATGGAGATTCTATTTGTTTTTTTACTAGTGAAGTAAATTTGCTCAGAGCTGCTCCTTTTTGTACCACTAATGGCCCCTTGCCTTTTCTTTGGACAGGTGTGGTATTCCCTTACTTTCCACGACTGGGGCGCTACAATCTCAATTTTCATGAGGCGCAGCAGGCTTGTCTGGACCAGGATGCTATGATTGCCTCCTTTGACCAGCTCTATGACGCCTGGCGGGGCGGGCTGGACTGGTGCAATGCTGGCTGGCTCAGCGATGGGTCTGTGCAGTACCCCATCACGAAGCCCAGAGAGCCCTGTGGGGGCCAGAACACGGTGCCTGGTGTCCGGAACTATGGGTTCTGGGATAAAGATAAAAGCAGATATGATGTTTTCTGTTTTACATCCAACTTCAATGGTAAGATATTAACTGCACTGTTATTTTCTCTCTCAGAGGCCAAGCTGCTGTGCTACAGCACTACACTGAGTTTTTAGTCTTATCTACTTAAAAAAAATTTGAGGTATTGCTGTAGCTTGACTAAATGTAAAAAGTTCTTGAATGTCATGGTTCTTGTTTTTTTTTTAATTCCACATAATTTGAGCAAAAGGTACACATCTTGTACTCCTAGATTTTAGTGCATCCAATTTTCATTGTGAAATATTTGAAACTGTCACATGGTAGGGTCTGTTTCTTATTGCCACATGTGTTGCTGCCATTGTGTGAGCCCTCCATGAGATATGACTCTCTCCACTGAAGGAAGGATGCTCTGTATCACATATCCTCCCTCTCTCCATTGCAATGTGATGATGAGCAAAGCTCAGGATAAAGGGTGGAGTAAGCAAGAAAAATAAAGTAGAACTAACATTGGAAGTGAGAGCAAAGAAAGTCATTCATCATTCATCTCAATGACTGATTGGTCGCGTTTATTCACTCTTAGCCCTTCTCTTGCCTCATTGAGAACCAGAACCAGCTACCTAATTTATGGTGCCCACTGCAAAAATGAAAATGTGGTGCTCTTTGTTAAAAAATGATTAAGAACTTTAAGATGATGACTGAAGAGCATTAAACCAAGCATGGTGCCCTTCTAAGTGGGGGTCCTGAGTGAATGCACAGGTATCAATCCCATAAAAGGTGTCTAGGGACATACATCAAGAAGAACAGAAAGGAATCAGAGGTCAATAAACTTTCTCTGTAAAGATGCAGATAGTAAAAAAGTTTGGCTTTTCTAGCTGTATGTTCTGTGTTGCAACTATTCAACGTAACTTTGCATGTTGTAGCACAAAAGGAGTCATACACAATACTAAATAAACAGGCATGCTGTGTTGCAGTAAACCTTCATTTGCAAAAACAGTAAACCTTCATTTGCAGGCCATGTTTGACTCATGTGCTACAGTTTGCTGACCTCTGGTATAGATGATAGAACTAACCCTCTAGTTAATGTTCCAATGGTCTCTACCTTTTTTTAATGCAAATAACATATACTCAATCTAGACAGAACTGGCTATATTCTGAATACATTTCTGTAGTCCTAGTAATTGGGAGGCTGAAACAAGAGGATCACAAATTCGAGGCCAGCCTCAGCAACTTAGGGAGACCCTCAGCAGCTTAGCGAGACCCTGTTTCAAAATAAAAACTAAAAAAGGCCGGGGATGTAGATCAGAGGTAGAATGCCCCTGGGTTCAATAACTAGAACCAATAAATTAATTAATTAATTAATTAATTAAAGAACTAGTTATACTTCAATAACCTATATTTAATGAAGGGCAGGGGATATCACATCACAATATGTAATCAGATAAAAGGATCTGGTTGTCTTCCACCTGAAACAAAGATGAGTCAGCCAGCATGTATCACTTGGGTCAGCTGGTCTTATGTTTTACACATTTTATACATATTTAATACACACTAAAGGGATCTCAGTAATTAACACCATTTGAGACTAATTTGTCTTCCTTGTGAAGAAATGGCAAAGTGTCAGGACTCAAAAAATGGAAGTTGCAAATCTCAACAAATTTGTCTTCTTTCCTAGTGAAGGAGGACAGGCTGGGTTTACATTCCCAGTGCATATTATTTGTGGCAAGTGACTTCCTGTATTTTATGCATTTTTATACTGTAGTCTTTGAATGAGAATAATGTCTTATTGATACCTGTAATGAAAAGAACTTGAGGGCTTTTGATTTTTTTTTAAATGGACTTTTATGTCAGGAATGTTTTTTGATCCTTTCACATTCAAATTTCGCCTCTCCAGAAACTTGTACTGGAGTTCAGTTTTGCTACAGCTAGAATTTAAATAACCCTTGCTTTTAACATGGGATTCTGTCTTCTCTAGTGCCACAGAAGGGCTCTTTTAGTCACTAATTAGCCAACAGAAACTCATCTGTCATCTCTCTTCTCTTTTTAAAACTCTGAAGGGCATGTCTGGACACATATTGAGAGGCAAGGAAAAAGACAAATTTGATGGAGAGCAACGTAGGGGTGTTACATTTAATTGACAACCCTATGTTCCAGAAACTTCAGGGACATTGCTCTACCTCTCCCTTCATTAACAAGTTTTGGGCTCCCTTCTGTTTTGGGCTCCTTCCATCTATGTGTGGCTGGTGGCAGGCAGGCTCATTGACTCTGTCTCTTCTTGTCTCCATAGGCCGTTTTTACTATCTGATCCACCCCACCAAGCTGACCTATGACGAAGCAGTGCAAGCTTGTCTCAACGACGGTGCTCAGATTGCCAAAGTGGGCCAGATTTTCGCTGCCTGGAAACTTCTCGGCTATGACCGCTGTGACGCCGGCTGGTTGGCCGATGGCAGCGTCCGCTACCCTATCTCTAGGCCAAGAAGACGCTGCAGTCCCACCGAGGCTGCAGTGCGCTTCGTGGGCTTCCCCGATAAAAAGCATAAGCTGTATGGTGTCTACTGCTTCAGAGCATACAACTGAGTGCGCCCCTAGAACGTGTCAGTTCTAAAGTTGTTAAGAACATGTGAAAGGTTGTTTTTTTTCAGTATGAACTCATGCAAGTTACCAAAACTGTGACAACCCTTTTTTAACTTACTGTAAAGAGTCATTTTCATAAAGATCAATTCATTAATTTGTTTTTGTAAAGCTATCATTCTAAATAGATAATAAATTAATATAATTTTAAGGGAAGCTATACATAAGGAGGCTTTAGAGCCATACCGTTTACGCTACATCATCCCAACAAAATATCCTTTCATGAACTGGGCATGCAATAGCTCGGAAATTTTTGCTAGGATTATGTTAAAGAAAGTAAAGCTACTCAGTACTGCAACTTCCACAAGCACAAATTTTACACGTTTCTACAATTTTAAAATGCACTCTGAGGAACAAATTAGAGCAACAGATTTAAAATACAGGCTTCTTTCCATAAACTGAGATTCTGAGAGGTTGCACAAAACTCAGTTTCACAAGGGAACAATCTACACTTTTCTAAAAATTAATATTGTCTCTAGTAGACAGAATATTTTACTCTTTCAAATCCTGCCTTTTTGACCAAAAAAAATTCATATGGATTCAAATACATAGTAATAAGCTCAATTAAGACTCCTTAATAATCCCATTTTTATGTAGTATGAGACTTAAATAAGCAGATAATATTTAACCAATGAGAAACTCCTACCTTCTTCTAATTAAAATTATATACATTTGAAAAGAATTGTTTTATCTTTGAGTAGCTTTACTGAACTATATTTAAATTTGAAGGGCCCGCCCTTGGCTAAGCAGCATTTAGCATCTACTCAGGGCAGTTATGTAGATAAACTGCTGGACAGAAAAATTATAAAACTTAGCAGCTTGATTTTTGTGTTAGCCTATGAAATGTTATTGTGCTATAAAATAACTTTAAACTATTTAATATTTTTTCTTATTCACATTACATGAAAAAGTTATATCATAAAAGGAATGAATAATTATATATTTGCCTAACCAAGAAACAAAGACCTAACTTTCAAAATTCTTATTATTCCTATTTGAATATCCACTACAAAGCCCAAAAGGTGCCTGTGTTTTGGGGAAAAAGTCAACAATGTAGTTCTAAACCTTCCCCCAGGTAGGACAGGTAGTCAATGTCACTTTCCTTGCTGGTCATCATGAGGCATCAATGCAATGCTGAAGCTGTCATCAAAGAGTTTACACTAAAATCCTCAGTGCTTTAAATGAGAAGTCCAGCTTCAGAACAACAACTTCCCTTATTAGCAGCTCAAATCTTAAATAAAGCTCTGTTTTCCTATATTTTTAGGAACTGTCGAGACCCCACAGGGACCAATATTTGTATTCAAATTACATTTTATGGTTTCCCATTGTTTCACAATGAGTTCTAATAAATGGGATTTAGTATAATAATCCAAGTATTACATAGCTGGTATGCTTTCATGAATGTTTTTATGTAGATTTTTCTCCTGTGAACATGAGTAAATAAATCTGTTTCCTAAACTGATTGTGGTTGCATTTAAAGCTCTGTAATAATTCTAATACATTTAATCTATAAATATAGAGTTATGTTTGTGGGAGGTATAGAACAATTGGAAGTCCATGAAATCATAACTATATTCATATATTACCTAGACAAAATATTGTGAATAAAAGTAGATCCTTTCTTTCATCAAAATCGTATCTGGAAACTTTCAGCTGCTTTAATATTAAAAGATGGCAATGTATGCATGCAAGTATTTAAGTCAGTCTGAGTATCTGAGTATGCAAATTATACAAAACTACAAATCCAAAAAGATTTTGAGGTTTGACTCAAACACTGCTGGTATAAATAGAATTCACACTTCTAAAGTAAAGATGCCTGAGTGGTCTAGGATAAGACAGATATATTATTTAAAGAGGAGACTATCTCCAAAAGAGCAACTCCAGCACCGAAAATGTGGGGGTCAGCTCATTGGATGAAGCTCATACTTGAACAATTATTACCTATATTACAAGAATCTTATTAGAAATGCAAGTGGGAAAATTTCTATTGAAGCAGGTATATAATCTTCAGTTATTGTCACAGAACTCTACCTTTATAATGTTAAGCCTAGTAGCATTTCGTAACTTTTGAATACTTATTAGTATAGGAATTGGTGCTGATCAAAATCTCGGGAGTGACTATTAGTTGATTAAAACCTAACCCATGCACACCATTTTCCCATTCTTAAAAAAAAAATCTTTGAATGAATATTGCTGAGAAGTTTTAACTTCTGTGTTTACCCAAAAGATGAGAATTCTCATATGTGTTGGACTCCTAATTGATGGAGGGGTCTTTTTAATATTCTCATTTTGCTGTTTTTCCACCAAATGTCTATTTTGCTACTTCATTGCCCAAGCTATCTCACCAAGAAAGTCTGAAAAAGGAGAAAGTTGGAATAACACTAATTCAGAGTTAGTGCTTTTTAAACTTCAATCCCAAGAGTATCAGGAATGAGATGGGAATCTGGGTCACAAAATCTTAGTTTTAGCATTTTTGTCTATAATCAACTCTTGTGATCCATAGAGGGAACAAAGTGTATCTATAGATTTCACTGAGAAACCTACATTTGAAAATACAAACAAAAAGAAGCAATATCTATGAAAACACAGTATAGGAATGAAAACGAGTTGTCACATTAACACTGGAAGCCATCTTTGAATGATTGCTGCCATATTTTATCACAGTACTTTTTAGCCAAATATGGTATTTGTAAATTTAAACTTTCTCTGATAGAAAGGGGGCCGGTACCTGTTAAAGTGTTATTTAATGCAATAATATAGTTGCTTATTACTTTGGCAATTAGAAGTAGACTCAAAGGAGATTCCAATTTGGTTGCTGGCAGCCATACTGAGTTTTTTTATTTCAGTACTCCAAAGGATATGGTATTCTCATGGAGCAGCTGACCACCAAGGAAGGGAGGATTAAAAGGGAATCAATTATCAGCTTTTAGTGTAGAGTGCACCAAGAGAGATTAATGGACAACTGACATGGTTTTGTTGAGAAATTAACTGTATCATAGCTTACTACTGCCAGATCAGCAATGGTGTACAACAAAAGAAATGAATGCAAGAGTCATTAAGACATATGATTAAAAGAAAATCAGTATTTAAAGGCATTTAATACTTACTAAGTGCAAGTTTGAGGAGAAGAACCAATCTGTATTTTTAAAATGTTTTAATTTTCTGTAAGATACACTGAACTGGTTATCAAACATTAAAAGTCAATTTTGTGCTACTGCAGTATCTTTTGATTCTTCTGAGTTGTAGAACCAGCTATTTTGCTCTGTGTCAAACTCTGTGAATGCATTATTTCAAGAAAAAAACATTTACTCTATCTTTGCTCTGATATATTTGAGTTCAGATTATAAATACATAGTTACTTCCATTTCCTAGTATTTTTGCAAAGTTGAAAAAAATTAGATATCTTAGTGTTCCTACTAGATATCTATCTAGTTCTATTTCTTTTATATAATTTTCTCTTTTATACAATTCAAGGCATAATTTATTTTGCATACCAGGTTAGCAATCCCCTAATTCTGTGGTGTATTGATTAAATTAATATAGTTGAGATACTTTATGACATCAATTTTGAGTATTTAATTAAAAGAAAGGCTTTTATTTTCATAATAAAGTCATTTTCTCTAGCATGGAATAGCAAGGAATATATTTTCTCTTATTTCCATCTTATCTGAATTTTCAACATAAAAAAATAGCTTTGGAGTTTTCTTGGCATATGGATATGGATTCTTGGGTGCAAGGGTCTATTGCTGATGCAGTTACTTGAATGAAAATACATCTAAATCAGGTTGAGCCATTGATATTCAAACAAAAAAGTGTACTTCAAAAATTTGTCTATATTTATTTGGAACACATCAAACAGCTTTGGGGGAGAAAAAAATTCTAAGAGTAATATGAGTTAAATCATCTCCTTTTAGTATTTAAGTTCTTACAAAGGTGAAGGATTCTGTCTTCACTTTGCCGACAATATTCCTGTATCATTACAACCTGCTTGTGTACAAAACCTTCTTGGGACTAACATTGAAGGACCTCATGGACTTTCATACTGCTTAAATAAAAACAAGTTAAATAGTCCAGATGTGGTGCCCTTAGTTCCCTACCAAATGGCAAGGCTTAATCCTAAGATTTTTCTTGAAAAGAATGGACCTTGTCTTTGATGGTCCCATGTGTAAGGAAAGTAATAAAGTGGAAAGATTATTGGGGAGCATGAGGGAGATCATGAATTAAGAAGAAACTCATTTGCTATTTCTTTACCTTTATTAATTCCTTGGGATTATTTAAAGGCTCTGCAATCTTTACTTCTCAATAGGTGGTATATTCAGGGACCTAAAGGCACATTACCTTAGGAATAAAATTCACTGAACACACTTTCCTCAATTTTCCTTGTATTTCTTTTAGACAAGTAAAGTTCTGTCACCTCCATAGACACTCAAGATCTGAAACATCTTGGGACGGCCCAGGGTGTAATTTCATGTCTTTTGTAAAATCAAGCAGTTTTCCTTCTCACTTAAATCTTGTTTCTCTCCTGTTCACAGAGGCTGTCCAGTCTCTAGTGCCTCAGCTGATAAAAGTTGGCTCCTTCATTTAGTTGATATCTGACTGCAGTCTGAGCTCTATTTATTCAGGAGAGTATCCCCAAAGTGGAGAGAAACTCCAGATTCTCCATTACCTAATCATGAAATCACTGCTTCTAACAACAAATGTAAGTAAGATTGTTGGATGATAATAGAGTTCCATTAAGAATATTGTATCCCAACACAATATTCTAAGAAAGCATTTAATCAGCAACTCTTTATTCTGCTTGAAATATCTGGGTTTCTTTTTTGGGGGGGCTTTTTAAAACTTTTTTCTTCCCTTTGAATTTGATCAATGAAAATTCTGCCTGCCAAAAATCATATAACTGTAGGGAGCAGAGAAAGATAAAAAGCAAGTGAAGTGGAGGTTTTAGAGATTAAGACCCTTCTTTGAAGATGCTGAGAATCTTGCATATGAATCTAAAATCAGAGGCATAGAACCACTCATTTATCATTCTGATAAGTAAACATATTTGCATGTAATGATTGCTGCAAGCCCAGGGAAATATAAATAATGTTCTTTGTGCTTCTTCCTGTGCTTGAGTTCTGCCAAATTGAGCATCCTTACTCCATGGAAAGAGGCTTGCTCCTGTGACAAAAGGCAAATTTACAGTGGCTGAGAAGCACATTCTGCTCTTCTAATAGAACAAATGTTTTAAAAAGCCATTCTTTCCATTCAGCGTGCATAGAAATTCAGTAATCTATTAAAGTGGTTGTATTCAGCATATCAGAATCATCAGGGAGCTTTAGAAAAACAGTAAGTCCTGAGTCCCTCCCCCAGGATTATGATCGAGGGAGCAACCTGGACATCATGATATTTTTAACCACCAATGCTGACTTGCACCCACATTGATTGTAATGGACAGCTGGGTTGACAGCCATTGGTCTTAAAAAATTTAGGTGTCAGGGAACCAAATCCATTTCACTGAAATATGATTAGGTTAACATTTATAGCTCACAATGGAAAATTCTTTTTAAAAATTGTGCAATTATTTTGGGGTTGATTGAGCTTTGAATTCTCTTCAAACATAAATATAATATGTTTGATTTGCTCTTTTTCTTCTAGGGATAATTCCCATTATATTAGCAAATATGTGTCTAATAAGCTATTAATCCATTTGCCCTAATGTAGTCACTTACTCTTTCTGTAAAAACTATTTTAAACCACTTATATATTATCCTGACATCATACCTTTCCACTTAAAGTACTGAAATTTAGAGGACAAATCAATAATTGTGCAAATATTCTGGGTATAAAATTTTGAACTCTACATTCAAGTCAATGGCTTCTGATATTTCAGTTATATTTCAGGAAAAAAAAAGATCTATGCCCACTGTGAGCTCTGTATTGCAAACATAGAAACTCAGACCAAAACAAAAGCAAAATAATACTTCAATGCTGGAAATGTAGAGGCGAGAATGCATCGAGGCAAAAAAAAAATTAAACAAATCAAAACAAAACCCCCTAAGAGAAAGAAAGATGTAGGAGAAAGAAGAAAGAATTCTATCCTTGTCCTCAGTAAGGATATATGCTCTGAGTAAGTCACCTTACCAAAGACCAGAGGTAACTGCCTATTTTTAAAAACTCTAGCAGAATATGTTAAAATAGATAAACATTGTTATTTCCCAAAATTGTATTTATTTTATGGCATTGTGCACATTAAAAAGATGCATTCCTTACAACTAATGATGGAAAGATATTGGAATGTCTGTAATCTGGAGGCATTGTTCTATAGAGTGGTTCAAAGCATAGACACTAGAGCCACAGTACCTAGATCAAATCTAGCTCAGAAACACATACTGTTTCTGGGCAAATCTTTTAACAGTTCTTGGCCTTGGTTTCTCCATCTAAAAGTAGAAAAATTAATATTAATGATATCATTATTGCTTGCCTCATAGGGTTATAAAATTTGAATGAGTTAATATACTTTGGTAATATCTAACACAACACACCACATTGTGTCATGCATTTGACATATACAGTTTACTTAATTCACTTAAATTGTATATGTCAAATACTTGGCACAATGTGGTATATACCTTCCTTTATAAAATGGGGACATGACAGCTCAGAGAGGTTAAATGACTCGCCAAAGGTCAAGCTGGTTGTCAGTAGCAAATGAAGATTTAAGTCAAGTCGAAGTCTCAAGGAATTGCCCTATTAATCAATGCATCATAATAAACTTCATGTAAAACCCAAATTAAAAATCAAGCCTCAGTTTTTTCATCTGAACAAATGAGATCATAATACTCACATCATATTTTATTTCTGATAATTACAGGAGCTTATTTGAAAATATAAAGTTCATTATCACTCATCATTACCTTGAAATATGCTTATTGCTCATTTTGTTATCATTTAAATTTTTAATATGTAATTAATTAAATTTTAGTTTGCATATATCTTTGGTTGATAAACTAACTTTAATATTCAAAAGCATAGGCTAATATTATTTTAATAATCCTCCATCCCCACCCCATAGTGCTATAGATATAATTTGAAAATAATATTTTCTTATCATAAATTAATAACATATGTATAGCAAAAATACTGGAAATTTTAGATAAGCACCCCCCAAAAAGAAGATTATTCATAATCCAAATATCCAGGAAAAAGACCCTGTTAAATTTTGTTTAATAATATCCTATTTGCCATTATGTATGTGAATATGTGAATGCATCATAATTTTAATAAAAGTTAGACCATCATTATAGATTTTAAACACTTGCTAATTTATGTAATCAATTCTATAAAAATATAAATTGTATAAACCATTAGGAGAACTATAAATGATGTTGCTAATTGACCTGTGGATATGATATGGTTATTTGAGTCAACTACAACTCATCCAGATACAGGTGAAAGATACACAGTATAATTCTGTAACAATCTAGACTGAAATGTTGAACTAACCCATTGGACTAAGAAGGCTAACCTAGCCGGGCATGGTGGCGCACACTTGTAATCCCAGTACTTTGGGAGGCGGAGACCGGAGGATCCGGGTTCACGGACAGCCTCACCTCGCTCTCTCTCTCTCTCTCTCTCTCTCTCTCCTTAGCGAGGCCCTCCACAACTTCGTGAAACCCGGTTTCAAAATAAAGTATAAAAAATAAGGCCGGGGGCGTAGTGCGGAGGTAGAACGCCCCTGCGTTCAATCCCCGGTACTGCAAAAAAAAAAAAAAAAAAAAAAAAAAAAAAGAAGGCTAACCTAGGAACTCCCTCAGCCACCATCTAGATTTCTTTCTCTTTTTTTTTTGGCTGTACTGGAGATTGAACCCAGGGACATCCTACCTCCGAGCTACACCCCCAGTGCGACGGACCAGCTCAGCCAGGAAACTGAGACCGACGGGACAGGGGTCTCGGGATGGTGGGCAAGGAGTCGGCGATGGGTGACAAACAGACACAAACAACTCAAGGGTGTTGTATCTGAGTGTATTTTGCAAAGCTTCAGGCAAGGATTTTATACACAATGATTAAGGAAACAGAATACATAATCAGCTGATCATTGTTTATACCTAGTTTATACAATCTTAATAATTTCTTAATGATTCCTAAAAGGTAACAATGCAAAGCTATAAGAGTAAATAAATGTCAAAGCATACGTCTTGTTTGGCATAATGCCGCGGGCACGTCAGAGCATACGTCTTGTTTTGTATAATGCTGTGGGCAGCTGTTAAACACGGTTTTTGCACCTAAACTATATATAATGGGAAATTG
>PVJS01014870.1:0-39719 GCA_004027185.1 Glis glis | reverse complement strand
CCCTGCGTTCAATCCCCGGTACCGCAAAAAAAAAAAAAAAAGCAAAATATATTTGTTAATTCCAAGTGTGTTCATTTTAAACTTTTAAATTAATTATTATTAATAAACTATAACTATACTATCAGTTTAGTAAAATAATTTGTGAGCTATAGTTTGTATGAAGTTCTCTTAAAGACAATTTTACTCTCTATTCATCAAACTTTCTTTTACTATATGTATATATATGTAGTAATATACTTAAGAATTATAACAAGATAAAAATTGTGTAATATAAAAAGCACAAAAGATTTTCAAAGCTTTTGCTATAAGTGTTTGACAAAATAAATATATGCAATTTGGTTTAAACATCACACAAAGTATACATATATCGAACATTACATAGTACCTCATTAATGTGTGCACATTTTGTTTTTATTCATAACTTAAAAACAATGTAAAAGTAAAAAGTAACTAACCACAATTTAATGATTTCCAATTTAGTCTAACTTCTTTCATTTACTATAAATATAGTGATACTATTTTTTTTACGCCTAATATAATTAGAGCGACAAAACTGATCTTTAGTATATAGATTATAGTATAATCTATGCTAATCTTTTATCCAGATCCCTTCTGCACAATAATGCAGAATGTACTCAGCTCATGTCCACATATATATACCACAGGCTGTATATAAAACAATGGTAGAAAGCAGCAACTTATTTTGACAAAATCCACTGCTTAGTGATTGTATGAAAGTACATCTCAAAATCGCTGACTTTTGTTAGCTTAAAAGGTATAAAATCTAGGCGTGGCGCAGTGCGGGGTCGCCATGGCGGAGCTCCCGCAGCTCCGGGTGCAGGAGGCGGCGGACTCCACGGTGAAGAGTGTGGAGGGAGAACATCCGGAAGATGCCAGCGCCAATTGCTGTGAGGACAACCAGGCATCCATGCAGCAGGTGCACCAGTGCATCGAGCACTGTCATGCGCCTCTGGCTCTAGCCCAGGCCTTGGTGAACAGTGAGTTGGAGAAGTTCCAGGCCCTTCTGGCCCGGTGTACCTTGCATTGCAATGACAAAGCCAAAGATTGGATGGATGCAGGGAGTAAGGAGCTTCAGGTGAAGCCGCAGCTGGACAGTTGCGTGGCCAAGTGTGTGGACGTCCACATGAGCCTCATCCCAACTATGACCAAGAAGATGAAGGAATCTCTCTCATCCACTGGGAAATAGAGTCTTTGCCAGTGGCCATCGGGGCTTACAGCAGGAACCTATTTAAAAAGAGGAAAGGGAATTTTAATCTTTTAAGCAATTTTATAAATGAAGAAACTAAGGGTGGCAACAAGTGTAAGGCATATGTCACTTGCCTCTAGACACTGGTTCCTTCGTGTTTTGGTCCTAGAAAGTGAAATGGAAAAAAAATGGTGCTAAAATTTATGTGAAAGATAGCACAGGAGAGTTTCTAAAGCCTAAATTTCATGTGGCAAGTGCTTGACTAGACAGTAGGGATCTCCCTCATACCAAGCCAGAGCCCTTCAAGGCATCAGATGGTACTTACAGTACAGATTCCTACAGCCCGGCAGGTTCCTCCAACCTGCCTAGGATCTGGTGGAGTTTGAGAAGAGGTGTTTCTGTTTTTTGCCAGCCTCCTGTTAGCAAGAAGTGTCACCGTACCATTTTCCATAAGCTGTGAAACTAAATCCAGGAAGACACTAATTTAGAAGGGGGGAAATTATTTTCAGGTCTTTATTTTTCTTGGAGTAGATTTAAAATGTGGAGTTGGAGCCGGGCGTGGTGGTGCACGCTTGTAATCCCAGTACTTGGGAGGCGGAGACCAGAGGATCTGGGTTCCCGGCCAGCCTCATCTACTTAGTGAGGCACTCCGCAACTTTGTGAGACCCGGTTTCAAAATAAAGTATAAAAAAAATAGGGCTGGGGATGTAGCTCGGAGGTAGAACGCCCCTGGGTTCAATCCCCGGTACCGCAAATAAATAAATAAATAAATAAATAAATAAATAAATAAATAAATAAAATAAAATAACGTGGAGTTGGGAGAGTGATTTGGATAAGAACTTTGAAAGGTTCCTTGTGTATATCCTTTACTGGCAATCAAGATGTGGATTCTTAATTCATCTCTCAGCCTGGAGACCATTGCAGACACATGAGAAGCAATGTCACAGTGAATAGCAGAGCCTTCTTCACTGGCATGTGGGCTCTCAGGCTTTCTGCAGCAGTGACAGGGCAGTCTTACTGACACTTTCCTCATGAAGGAAAAGGGCTTTGGATTGTGGTATATATACCAGTATCTGGGAATAAACCATAAAGTAGGGACTGCTGGCTAGTTAAGTGAGTTGTGAAGTACTGGACTTGGAAAACCCTGGTTTTCGTAGAACAGACTGGAATAAAAGCCTAACCCCAGCATTGCTTGCTTAGCCCTCTGAGTTAACAGCGCCTTACTGAGATAACTCCCTGGTATCCAGAAGGTCAAAGAGCAAACAGCTTGGGCTGGGACAAGCTGACTCCTTTAGAGCAAAGGAGGGGCACACACCCCACACACTTTACCAAATGCCATTTTTGCCTGGGGCTTTTGCAACATGCTGTATGCCTGCCCCCAGCATGGCACCTTATCTTTTGGATAAGGACCATATTGTCTTTTTACCAACTTATTATTTGAAATAATATGGCCTGTTTTCTGTGTCAAGGCTGTGATATATTTTCCTGGTGGTTTGGTTTTAAAGTTTCATTGTCTCCCCACTATTGTGTTTTCTTTCCTTGTACCTGGGCAGTGAATATATCATTTTCTCCATATGCTTCTCCTTGTTTTGTATGAAATAAATTTCTTAAGATGTCCAAAAAAATGTATAAAAACCTGTAAATACAAATAGTAAGTGGGGTGGTCTGGGAACGAGAAAATGGGCAATAAATACTGTCTGGACTGAAGGTGGCTGAATCTTTGGGAACTCCAACATTTAGACATTGTGAACAGAAAGAGGACTAGAAGAAGACAATAAAAAGAGAAGCCAACCAAATAAGAAAGAATAAGAAAGGATGAATAGGTTTAAATGATACTGAGATTCATTTCAATTCAAATGAAAAGTAAGAACAGATAGTTAAGTCTGAGGAAAGAGGAGGTCAGAGGAATTAACATGAACCATTTCACTGGAATTAACCGAAAACCAATCTAATTTGAATTTGCTGAGTAGAAGAATGTTAAGAAAATGAGGATCACAGTGAAAAGTAGCTTTTTCAAGGAATTTTACTATGAAATTAAGCAATTAATCGAGGTTGTTTCGAGAAAGGGATGCAACCTAATTTTGTTTGTTCATTGATTGGTAAATTTATTGAATGGTACTTGATATAGGAGAATGTGATAGCATAGTTTTAGTTCATGGGAATAATATTTTAAAGTGGGAGAAAGTAATGATGCAGAAGAGAATAAAACATAATTACTCAAGTGAATTCCTCTGGTCAGTACGCATGGGATTCCTGATGCATGTTGATATACTTGCCTTAGAAAGAAGACAAGAGAGCTGGGGGTGCTGCTCACACCAGGAACTCTAGGACTTGGGAAGCTGAGACAGGAGGATCACAGGTTGGAGGCTGGTGCATAGTAACTTCATGAGACACATTTCAAAATAAAAAAATGAAAAGGACTGGGGATGTAGATCAGAGGTTGAATGTCCCTGGGTTCAATCCCTAGTATATCATACACGCACACACACTCACACACACACACACACACACACACACACGAGCAAATAGTTTTATTCATATTAAGAGGATGCTAGGCAGAATATAAAAGATAATGTGAACAAATAGCAGACTTGGTAGACTATTATTATGTGATTATTTCACTGTATATTTAATAACAGATATATAGATATATAATTAACATACTATTCTATTACTCTAAGCATTCATTTTACCTCTGAGCATCATCCAGTATTTTTTATTTTTCATTTTGAAACAAGGTCTCACTAGGTTGCGGAGGGTCTCCCTAAATTGGAGAGGATAGCCTTGAGCCTGTGATCCCCCTGTCTCAGCCTCCCAAGTACAGGGATTATAGGCATGTAGCACCATAGCCAGCTTGAAGCACAAGTATTTTCAATTTGGGGAATTCTGATGTATCTTTTTCCTTTTATCTGTCTGCTTTTGGTGAAATATCTATAAACCACTGATAAACATTGCTTAACCAAAAGTGACAAAGATTTATTCCTATGTTTTCTTCTGATAATTTCATAGCTTTACCTCTAACATTAAGGTTGTTAATCAATTTTGAGTTCTTTTTGTGTATGTTGTGAGTTAGTGTCCCACTCCATCCTCCTCCATGTGATCAGTTCTCCTATCACCATTTGATGGAAAAACTACTCTTTTTCTAATTAATATTTTTGGCTTCCTTGCAGAAAATCAGTTAGCTGTAAAGGTAAACTCTGCTTCTAGGTTTTCAATTTTGTTCCATTGATCTAATAGTAATCGAATAGTACATAAATTTCACCGAGGTGTCTATCATTATGCTAGTACCATTATGCTAGTCTTGATTACTGAAATTATGGAAGTTTAGAATGTGGGAAATGTAAGTCCTCCAACTTTCTTCTTTTTCAATATTGGTTTGCTTTTCTTAGTTTCTTCTATCTCTATTTGAATTTTAAGATAAGCTCATCAATTTCTACAGGGAAGCATCTCAATTTTTTATAGAAATTGCATTGTAGTTGCAGACCAATTTGGGAAATATTGCCATCTTAATACATAGTTTTTATATTTTTATCTTTTTTCTTTTATAACAGGTTTATTGAGATATAATTTACATTTCACAATTCACCCTTTTAAAGTATTTAAAACAGTGAATTCTAGTTTGCTCATAGAATTGTGTAACCATCATTATAATAAATTTTATAATATTTTGATTTCATTCAATGATATTTTATAGTTTTTAGTGTATATGTCTTATTCTGCTAAATATGTTTTAATAATCTTATTCTCCTTGATGCTATTATAAGTGAAATTGTTTTAATTTTATTATTTACTTACTATTACTAGTTTATAGAAATACAATTGATATCTGTGTATTGATCATGTGTTCTGTGACCCTGCTGAAATATTATTTTTATTTACATATTCGTATTTACATTTTAAATGGAGTAAGAGGTATCTTTACCTGTGGGAGGAGAGAGAAAATTATTTGAATTGTGAGAATAGAGTGGAATCTTGGAGAGGTTACTTACCAGTAACTAAGGTTGCTTACTAAAGTAGTAGAATTACCAGATAGCACTGAGAGGCCTCTTGAATTTCATGACCACAAGTTACAAGTGAGACTTGTAGCACAGTCATTTTTCTGAAGCCAAGGACAATATATAGCAGCAGCACAACCAGAGTGATCCAATATAAATATTTTAAGAAAAGATAAATATTTTGCAGGAAATAAGTATAGTCATGAACTCAGCTATATATGTGAGGATGGGGTAGAGGATATGAATGGCAGGTATGAGCATCCGAAGTATAGCCATGTTTCTATAGGGACAAAGTTTTGTTGTAGAGTTTAAAGGGTGGAATTTTATAGACTGAACAGAAAGGTTAGAAGGTGGTAATCAGAGTTCCAGATACATAAAATGTAGATGATCAAAATGGTTTATATATCAGTAAAAGGAGGATAACCTTAAGAATAGGTTACTGAAGAGAGACAGTTTGAGGGGTTATAGCAAGTAAAAGAGCCAAGGTATTGTTAGGGATTTTACGAATTATCTATGCAAATAGCGAATCATCAAAAAAGGGGTGTTCCTATAGAGAAAGAGAGCTTGCTGATGTGGCAAAAACAAGCAGAGGAAACCACCAGAAAACCAGTATTTAGGAAAGGGACATCCCTGGCAGAAAAGAAGCAAAAATGAAAGGGGTTTTGACAGTATGAGAAGTTAAATTGTACATCGACTGCATGGATAAGGGCTCAGTAATGGAGATAGGGAAGTTCAGCTAATGAACTCTACAAAGGTGTATTCATTTGGGACACGCGTGTCAATGAAAAAAGTGTGAGGTAGACAAGGCACACCTTCTAAAGGGTTTTTTATAATCTATGGATTAAAAGACCAAGGAGGAAGGATGAAAAAGTCCAATTCTAAGAGAAAGCAATAGAAAAAGCATCAATGCCATCGTTTAAGTTCGTTTACATCTACAGTTGCTTTGAAACTTGTGTATACAAGCCGGGCATGGTGGGTCATGCCTGTAATCCCAGTACTTGGGAGGTTGAGATAGGAGGATCACTGGTTCAAGACCAGCATCAGCAACTTAGCAAGACTCTCACCAACCTAGTGAGATCTAGTTTCAGTACAAAAATTAAAAAGTACTGGGGATGTAGCTCAGAAGTAGAATGCCCCTGGATTCAACCCTCAGTAACACACACACACACACACACACACACACACACACACACACACACAAAGCTATATCTATAGAATCCATGTGATTAAAACCATGTAAGGGACAACACATATTAATTTAAGAAATTAAATTTTTATTATAAAAATAAATTGTACACACAAAGATATAGGCATAGTGATAAAGAATATGTACATATGCAACTTGATTTTTTCCTCACTTTTAAAAATAATCACAATGAAGTAAAAAAGCATTATTCACAGTCATCTCTACTATAGTACAAAAGCATTCCTTAAATTCTAAAAGTTAAGGATTTAAAACTCTATGAATATCTCTACTACAGATGCAAAGTTTTGAAAAATATATATTTTTATTAATAATGCATGGAAGTAAGGAAAAGATTTTTGTGTTTTTATTCTTAAAGTAACATACTTCTCTATGCTATGATTCTGTACTTTTTCCTATTTTGATATACTATAGCAATGAATTTTACAGAGGCTCATGTGTGTTGCCTGAATGTGTCTTATTTATCTGGGGTCAGGGCCCTTGCAGATTCCAAAAGTAGGAAAAGGTCAGAAAAATGTGCTAGGCATCACCATAACTGGAGATGAGCCAGGGATACTTATTTTGATATCTGAATTAAATAATTAGAATGAGAAAAAAATATCAAACAGAAGACTTTCCTTCTCAGGGCAGATTTTTTCATCCCTAAAAAAATGGCATAAAATTACGACCAATTCATATTCTGCCATTGTGTAAAACAATGGCCAGTTTACAAGAGAAGAAAATGAGAATCAAAGAATTAAAAAGTAAACTGGCTTTATAAATGGGGTGCAAGTTTCAGTGGAGTTGAAAAACATTAAAAATCATATCCATAGCCAAAATAACCTATTGAATTATATAAATTGAGAATGGACTAATACTGAGGTCTTGAACATAAATACTGTTCCATAGATAATTATATGAACATGAGTATGATTTTTAAAAATTTAAGTACATGTTAAATAGTAGCAAAATAATAATTTGTCTGATATAATTTAAATGATTTAAGAACTTGGTTGAGATAACTTCCTTTTATGGAAAGGAAGTAGAAATCCAACACAACATAAAATGCTAATAACATGAAAATACTTTTTTCAGAGGGATTCCATTCAGACCAAATGACCTTGCCTCACTGTGCGGTGGTCACTACCTGAATGCCACCTCTCACATTGCTACCACAGCCACCAATAGAACTTGGCCTGCATTTGAAATCTGTTCTCTCCTGTCTCCACATTTTTCCCCTCTTACTTAATCTATGCATTAAAAATATCAATCTAAATCAAATGGAAAGTAGTTTGCGATGGACGACCTTTGCTCAATCATGGCTGTTCACAAAACCAAATTGAGGGTAATTCTGAGATAAACAGAAAAACATGATGGATGGAGATGGGAAGATGTGTGTCTTCACATGTGACTCCCACTACACCGAATCGCTTGCCAGCCAACTACATCAACATCCATGTGAACAACCACCAAACTCACAAGTTATTGATCTTGGAATCTTAAAAAACATAAAAAAAATGACTCAATCCCTGTCCCTTACTTCAGGATTCTGCCTCCAGCAGTTCCCAGGCCAGGCTCAAACCTGGAATTGGTAAAATAAAATAACCTAGAGTAGTGAGAGAGAGTTTCACTGAGAAAATATTGTTCCGTCTTTTATTAATTTAATCATTTAAGATCAGTAGTTCCCATATTACCTCTACAATTAAAAGATCTAATAACCAGTCTGAAAAGCAAGTGCCCTTTGAAGTAGGTTGATTTATAAAATATAGTTGAGTAATTTTGAAGAAGCAAAATGTGAAGAAAAACAAAACAATTTATCTGTCAAACCTCCACAGTGGCATAAAATGACAGATGTGCTAAATACAGTCTGATCAGAAAGCATATTTATAATATTCAAGCTGAGAGAGGGTACAGATAATATGAAGTAGTTACTGATTTACCATTATAAATAAATATAGCTTGGAACAGAAGTTTTCTTGACTATTAAAACTACACATTCCTTATATTAAAAATCACTGAAATAAAATAAGTGATGTTCTTCCCTGGAATTGTAGGGATGTATACATATATTCTGGGAAGGAGGGTTCACAGTTTTAATTGGAGTTTGAGGAATCTGATTCTGCAAATGATAAAATCCCTTGTAATATTTTATACATTTTTGCCATATATTATATATTGATATTTTATTGCCTCATGGCTACAACACTAAGAAGGAAAAAAGCTTGTCAATTGTTGATGATTAATTCCATGATTATTTTCTACTAATGTTTTACAAAAACTCTCTTGAATGCCCAAATATTTCTTTTTTACAGATTTCTTTGGGATTGCAGTGATTTTTTAAAAACTTTAGCGTGTCATAGGTCATCATTTAATTTTTTTTCAATTTGATAACATTTACATTGAGCATGTTTAATTAGCTCTACATTTTTTTCTGCTTCCCAAATAAAATTTAATCTGAATAAGTGATTTAGTTAAAAAATGAAAAGTTTTTAGGATATTTTACTTGGGATGAAATCATAAAAGAAAGGATTCTTCCTGTATTTGGAATATGTTTAGGGCTTTAAAGTAGCAAAGGTCAGTTTTATCTCTCTTGAGTGAAACCACCTATACTTTAAGGTTAATTACTTACTGACAACAAGTACTATACTCTTTAGAAGATAAAAGCCATAAAATTGAAAAATAAGTCAGAAGGTCTTCCAGTTCATCAGCCTGAAAAGGCCACAGTCTTTCCTATATGCCATGTATTGTTGACTTGGCTAATGCTTTTGATTTAGACCTTCCAAAAGTAATAATCACATCTCTGAAAGGATTAATCTGTAAGCCTCTTGGCTTTATATGTACTGTGTTAAAAATCAGAAATCTCCATCTTTTCTTTCAGTTGACCCATCCTTCAAATTGAGTGCACATGACATATTACACTTTCCACTCAATTACAGTAGCAAATCTTCCAAGAGAATTAAGATATTCTGCTGCTATTGGAAAAATCAGAATATGCATGGGCACAAGGCATTATTAATATCTCAATGTTTTCTTTTCCAAAGTTTATATCCGGATACAGATTAACATTTTGATATGTTTGAAGACTATATTTTCTTTTTCGTGTGTGTGCGTGTGTGTGTGTGTGTATGTGTGTGTGTGTGTGTGTGTGTGTGTGTGTGTGTGTGTGTGTGTTACTGAAGAGATTGAACCCAGGGGCATTCTATTTCAAAGATATATCCTCAGCCCTATTTTTACTTTTTATTTTGAAACAGAGTCTCATTAAATTGCTGAGGCTGGCCTTGAACCTGCCATCCTCCTGTCCCAGCCTCCTAAGTGAAGGAGTGCACCACCCAACCTGGCTAAGCTGTCTTAATTTTTACTGCATTTGTTTAAACTTTTTAATTAGTGAAATCATGAGCTGAAATTTACCTTTGATTTATATAAAAAATCAAAAACACATTTTTAAATAAAAATAAAGGTAGGGGATATTTTCTTAAAAAGTGGAGAAAGAAGGTATTTGAAACGACTCATCTTTTCTTACTTCATTATATATTTTAGCCAAGAAATGTAGACTCAAACATGATTTAGTCATGCAAACAAAACTGGATTGACTCAACCTCACTGAATTCTTTCAGTAAACAAAACCTATCCAAAATACTTATCTAAGTCATGTGAGTTTCTTTGGGTTAAAAAGAAAATCATAGTCCATGTGAGAAAAATATGCATTTACTGCTACTGAAATGTACTTATTTAATAAATAGCTAATTAATAAAATAATTGTTGCTCTCTGCATGGTTACCTACATGATGCACAACAAAATCTCTACACAATGGCCACTACAGAAGACAGGAGAAAATCTGAAAAAGTGCAATATAAATATATTTCCTCTGCACATTAGCAAATAAATTTTTACCATATTTTTACCATGCATGAGGCTAATTGATAATGGGCCTATCTATAATATATGTATAGATATATACACACAAGTTTGTATTGAAATACTATCTCTATTTTTCTAAAATAATCTCTGCTGAAATGTAATAGAAAATTAACCTAGCACTTCATTCTGTTTATATTCAGATTATAAAATATGAATAAATATTTCCACATGTACATGTTTTCATTTACATAAAATTTCAAAGTCAACTTTCACCTTTTTTGTAGCAGTGAACTATAACATTGTTTTATCTTACTTTCCAGTAGAAAATTTCTATCAACATATTACAAGATGAGTAAGGACTTTTCAAAGGAACTGTAAATAATGAGGGAGAATCTTGGATTATAGCAATATGAAAACTCTGTCTTATATTAAAGCATTGCAATAGAAACTGAAGAAGATATGCTAATATATAAATCTGGGCTTAACAGGACTCTTTCCCTTTCAAATTGCAGAAAACAAATAAAATTAATAAGCAAAAGAAATTATATAATTACATGGTCCATGAAATAACAATAATCTTGGCTTGCTCTCTTTTCAGAAAAGGATCTGCATGGTACTTAATCTTATTGGAATGGGTCAGACAATCAACATTGAGACAGTCATTGTGACGCTGGACATGGGATGTTATGATTGGTCAAGATTAAGTCAGGACCAAGTGAGTAGGGAAGGTAGGTGGAGAGTTGGAGAGGGGCGATTTCCAAACAACAGATGCCTCTACCTCTTTTATTATTTAGGAAATCTTAACTTAAGACAGAGAGATTAATGGAGTATTATCTTTGTCATCTATAGTTGCACACTGAAACTGCACACATAGCAACATAAATGCCTAACTTTAAATAACATGATGTCCAAAACTTCCCTCTCCTCCCATTCCAAGACACCTCTGATATAATTATGACAGCTCAGTTTTGTCTCTTCAAAAACTTCATATAAATGAAATGGTGACAATTTTTTTCTTGTTTTGGGGCTCTCTAGCTTTATATCATATAATTTTAAATTCATTCATGGTGCTGTATATATTTGTGTTTTATGCTTTTTTCCCTGAGTCATATTCAACTCTATGAATATATCAGAACTTTTTTTGTGTTAGGATCTTATTGATAATTCTTTCCAGTTTGGTACTATTTTAATTAGAGTTGTTTACAAACATTCTTATAAAACTTTTATCATTGTTAACATATGTCTTTATTTATCTTGCTACATAGGAATTGCTGGCCTAGTTTACTGAGCAATGCAAAGAATCAAATGAATAGGTGGCCAAGTAAAATTTAAATACATCTGCCTGGTGTGGTGGCGCATGCCTGTAATTCCAGTACTTGGGAGGCTGAGACAGTAGGATTGCAGGTTTGTGTCCAGCCTAAACCACTTAGCAAGGGTTTCAGCAAATTAATGAGAACCTGTTTCAAAATAAAAATAAAACAGGGCTAGGGGTGTAGCTCAGAAGTAGAATGCCCCTGGGTTCAATCCCCAGCACCACAAAACAAACAAAAAATAAAATATATCAGAAATCATTCTTAGTATCAAGATTTACTAATAATTTCAAAGATTCAGACAAACTTACAGCAAGGGGTTTGGGATATCAATGGAAGCTTTCTGAAGAGCTTTCTTTCTGTATTTGAAGTGTACTCTCTACCCCAGAAAAATAGGTGAGGAATAATTATTATAGTTAATAATAAGGAACTGTGTACTAGAAAATTACTAATAGAGTAAATCTTAATTGCTTCACCATGGGAAAAATAAGTATGTGAGGTTATGGATATATTCATTGCTTGATTTAAACATTTTGTAATGTATACACATATCAAAACATGTTATAAACCACAAATACATCTAATTTTTATTTGCATATTATACCTTATTAGCTGAAAAAATAAAGTGCTTTGAACAATGAGAAAAAGTAAATGGAGACGCAAGTGAGGTTGCGAGTTCATCTGACCCAAGTAGAAGAGTTGTTACTTTGGGGGGGTACTGGGGATTGAACCCAGGGGCATTCTACTTCCAAGCTCCACCCCAGCCCTTTTTATTTGTATTTATTTTGAAACAGGGTCTCCCTAAATTGCTGAGGGCCTTGCTAAGTTACTGAGGCTGGCCTTAAACCTGCAATCCTCCTATCTCAGCCTCCAAATACTGGAATTGTAGGCATGGGCCACCATGCCTGGTTGAAGACATGTTCCTTTTTGAAACATTTTCAATTTGTAACTTAGTTTAGAAAACAGTTTTAAGGAGACATGCTGCAAATAGAGATAGATTCTCCATATATTTACATAAGTGGATTCAGAGTATATTTAGATAATTCACCTTTAAACAACAATATCCAACTAAGTGCAATCCGTGGATAGGTTTTATCCACCTACAAAACTGGACTTAGAGTCCTGAGGTCCAGTTAACAAGATGAAAGGAATTT
The DNA here is from genome assembly GCA_004027185.1 of Glis glis. NCBI lineage: Eukaryota > Metazoa > Chordata > Mammalia > Rodentia > Gliridae > Glis > Glis glis. The sequence continues at coordinate 27,011 of PVJS01014870.1, read as the reverse complement.
AGACGAGATACTTTCCTTTTCTTCTTCCCCCGAGGAGCCCCTCAGCAGCTCTCTCTCCTTCTTCAAGGGGCTGTGTGTTTAAACATATATGAGACACTGCCAAAGTGTATACCAACATTGTTGAACAATTTTACTTACCTACCTGCAAAAAGTGGTATTTCCAATTGTTCTACAGCCTCACAAACACAGTGTTGTCAGTCTTTTTAAGTTGTAGCTATTCTAGCTGGTGAGAAGGGCATTTCACTTTAGTTTTAATTTGTTTCCCCACTGCCTAGTGATATAGAACACCTTTCTGTATATTATTGGCCTTTTGAAATCATTTCTTGAGAAATATCTGTTCAAGTCACTTGTTCCTACTTTTTATTATCAAATTGTGTATGTAAATATAAACTTTTATCCTTACTTTATGGTAAGTCCATTCAAAATCTTCTAGCCATTTTAAGATATACCATGCATAACTATTAATTATAGTGATACTAGTGTGCAATAGAAGTCCACAAATACTGCATATTTACATACATGCTTGTAATATTGATAAAATTCTATTCATCTATTTTTAACATTTTCTGAGAAGTGTTTTTCTGCCCAAAGAAATTTTATCTACCTCAAATTTACAAAGATATTATCCTGTGTTGTTTTCTAGTAGCTTTGTTGTTTAGCATATAAATGTATGTTTATATTCGATTGCAAATACTTTTTCATTTTATTGAGTTGTCAGCATTTATATTATTTTTTATCACACTTTCATCTGGTCTGTTCAATAAAACTCATTGTGGAGTCTCTCCTTTCTGCTTTAAGATGTCTTTGTCCCTTTGCCAGATTTATATACTACCATATGACCCAACTATACTACTCCTGGGTATCTACCCAAAGTGATTGAAACCAGACTACCATAGGAATGCAGTGGTATCTTCTATATTTATAACAGTACAATGCACAATAGCCACATTTTGGAACCAACAGCTGGATGGATTACAAAATTATAGGATATACACATAATGGAATTCTACTCAGCCATAAAGAAGAAATTATGTCATTTTCAGGAAAATGGATGGTAATGGAGAATATTATGCTAAGTGAGATTAGCATAGTCACAAAAAGGGAATTAGTCAGTCACAAAAAGGGAAAGGTTAGATGTTTTCCCTTGTAACGTGGAAGGTAGGGAGAAACTGAGACACAAAAGGGACTCTAGACAAAGGAGGAGAAACCCTAGTGGAGTGATGGAGGGGGCCTACGGGAAGGAGGTGAGTGGGGGTGGGAGACTCTATGAAGGAAACACTTAAATGGACATGATGTATATATACAAAATTATCAATGCCAATCTCAGTGTCATGCATGGGCACAGTGAGGGAGCAGGGTGAAAGTTGGGGGAAAGCCTACCGAGTTCTGGTGAATGTGTTTCTATCACTCTGAACTTCGTTAGAATGTATGGTTACAGTGTTCCATAAAAAAAAAGAAAAGAAAATATCTATGTTTTGTGTCATTGATCTGTTTACTAGCTTTTGGTTATAATTTTTACTTTTCAAACTTCAATGATATTATAAATATTTAAAAATATAAAACTAAATCAATAAGAAATGGGAAGAAATTTTAAGTGGAATATTAACAGAAAGTTAAAAATAACTATATTTCAGGTAGGGTTAAAATATCCCAAGCTGCAGTGATACAGTGTTCTTCACATAAATAAATAAATAAATGAAAGTATATCATACCCATTTGCCATAAATGAGTTACAGGATCCTAAATATTTGACATTTTAAATATTATGAAACACCCACTTCACTATTTGCTTTGTTATTATTTCTGGTGTTCCTTTACCTTGGGGGAATGTATGTTCCTATATGATGAATAAAGTGTTTATAAATGAGAAAAATTATGCATTTTCCTCTAATTTTTTTGTTGTGGATTGAACCATGGGAATTATCTTATGACAGAGATCTAACGTAGAGTCCTTAACATCATGGTATTTATGTTGAGAATGAGCAATGAATTATTACTACAGTGTTTTAAATATAATGTTTATGGTCATTATTTTGTATAGCCTTAGTTCTCATTTTTTTACTTAGGGTATTGCCTAATGAAGAGAAAAATAACATACACCTTGATGAAACATTTTAATTATAAAATTTGTATGGAAGAAAATACAATAAAATGCAATACTACCAAAATATGTTTCTAGGGTAAAAGAAATGTCAGATGTAATGGCCTGAAGAGCTGTAATATGAAGTATATGGGAGGCAGTGTCATTCACAACAGTGTCTACAGCGAAGAGAAAATAATTGCCATTAGAAATGAGATGCAACATGTCCTGTTCAGACAATCAGGGTGTCAGTCACCTCCGTGTTTGGTACAGTATCTTATCCCAAGAAGTGCCAATTTCAACAGAAACATACAAAGGACTTTCCCTTTTCTTCATGAAATTGCACTTAAACATATTCCAGTCATTTTGTAAACTTAGCATCAAAAATGTCTAACAAAATCATAGTTTGTATGTGATTTCCATATTAAAATTATTGAGTCATGTGAAAGCACAAAGTAAATACAATAAATTAATTACAGAAATAATGTTAAAGAACTATTTTGTAATGAGTTTTTAGGTATTGAATGCTACTGTTTTCTCCCCTTCTCCAATATTTTTTATTCTTTTTCTAGGCAGATTGAGGCACACACAAAATCCAAATGAAAATTGGATTTGCTAAAATCCAGTCTTCTTGTTTCCAAATTATGCTGAGAATCAAATCAGAAGCTTTCAAAGAGCAGGATTTTAGTGTAAGACCTGAACAGAAGGAAAAAAATAACGATCAAGAGTATAATTGAAAGAGAAAGAAGACACACTTTTGAAAAGGGCGGATATGACTTACTGGATTGACAGAAAAATAAGAGCAAGAGACTGGTTTTATAAAAAGTGAGAGGCTAGAAGAAAAGATTTCTGATTTTGGAAGGTCACCATGAGAGAAAGGAATCAGAGTTTGTAACAGTTTGCTAGGGCTGCATAACAAGGAATCACTGACTGAGTGGTATAAGCAACAGAAATAGACTGTGTCACTATTCCGATCCGATCAGGGTGTCACTTCTGTGCTCTTGAGATCCCCTTCCCTGATTGTCTTCACAGGGTCTTCTACCCTCTGTATGCCAGTGCCCTCATATCTTTTTCTTACAAGAACACCAGTCAAATTGGATTTAACAGACACATAGGATCTTTTTTAAAGAGGGTAGTGGGAGTTTATGACTTTATCATTTGATTTTTGAAGAGACACAAAATGCCCATCATGAAAGCATATAGTAGATTTTCTAGAAATAGAACCAAGAAACCAAATGGAAGCAGAGACTCCAACCGAATGAGCCACCATGTCACTTCAGCCACACTGTTTTAATTATAAGTTTTGTCCCAAAGTGTGTTGTTGTGTACCAAGCCATCCTAGCTCTTGTTGATAGCCCAACACTCTAGTAAGTAAACGTTAATACTTTGGGGCTACTTTTTCCAAGATAGGGAGGGACATTGTGGAAGCATGGGCTTTATTTCTGATACCAAACATGAGGAAACAGTGCAGAAAATGTTCCCTATTAAATTATAATTCATTTCCACAAAATAAGTCTATTGAAGAAATAGGATTTACTTAAACTTCCTATTTCTGGGTCTCAGTCTGTAGCTTAGAATGTTAAGAGCCAGAACTTTCAAACACTACGTCAGAATTTAAAAATAATAATACCATTTTGTGAAAATGGACATATGCTTCTAATGTCAAATTGCACATCATGCCCCTTTAATGAACAGCTCTGAGATTAATTTAGAGCATTCTTTTAGGATCTAAAATTGATGATATAAGAGATTAAATGTCTCATACTTTGAGACTGGATGCTTGTTATAGTGTCCATCAAAGCGTTTTCTTTCCATGAGCCATAATGAATCAGTCCCTATAACTCAATATTGTGGCTATTAAACAATTACTAAACCCCACTCCTTCTCTCTCACCCACTCACTTTAACACCAGTCACCTTGGTAATGGCCAATCATGCAACTAGTATTTGAGATATGTTCACTTTTTATTAAATTGTTTTTTATGACTTGCCTTTCGCCACTCACTGGACTGCTGAGTACCAAAATCACTTTCAAGTTTCTATTCTATTTTAGATTACCAGTCACCAAAAATATATTTATAAAAGTGTTACTTAAATATTAATTGCATATATTGAGCTTGTAAAATGATTCCTATTCATTATATTTTCTTCTGTATTAGAGTTGTGTCAATTCTCCTGACATGAAAATGAGAAGAGGAGTCTGCTCCATTTTAGCAATATGGGATTATGACATGGTAGCAATGATCCCTGTCCTAGGGCTAATGCTGACACTGATTTTACCTGACACAGAGGGAGAGCCCATTAACTTCACAGATTATTTTTTCATAATAGAATGCTGCCGAAAGGCAAACCCTACTTGACATGTCAGATTATGAGGAATATTAAGATGGTCATTGGAGATGATCACACTCCTATTCTTGTGCCTTTTCCCCAGGCATAATAGTAAAATTCTTAATTAAAACTAATAGAAAAGCTAGGAGTGATGGCACACACCTGTGGCTATTAACCAATCACTACACCCCACTCCTTCTCTCTTACCCACTCAGTTTAACAGCAATCACCTTAGTGATGGTGAATCATGCAACTAGGGTTTGAGATATGTTCAGATTTTAATAATTGTTCTTTATGACTTGTCTTTAGCCACTTACAGGACTGATGAACACCAAAATCACTTTCAAGTTTCTATTATTTTTTATATTACCAGTCTATTTTATCTTAACAGTTTATAGTACTTGGGAGACTGATACAGGAGGATCACAGATTCAAAGCCTATCTCAGAATTTAGGGAGATCCTCAGCAACATAGCGAGACCCTGTTTTGAAATAAAAAATATAAAATTGGGTTGGGGGTAGCTTGGAGGTAGAATGCCACTGGGTTCAATCTCCAGGACAAAATAAAAATAATAAAGTAAAAGAGGAAAGAATACATAATATAAAAAATTGACACGCACTTAAAAAAAGTTATAAAAATCTCACCATTTAGTCAGGAACCGTGGTGCATACCAGTAATCCCCATACTTGGGAGGCAAAGACAGGATGATCACAAATTTGAGGCAGGGCATGGTAACTTAGTGACACCCTGTTTCAGAAAGAAAAAAATGAAATAGGACCGGGGCTGGGTTATAGCTCAGAGGTAGAATGTGCCTGGGTTCATCTCCATTTACACACACACACACACACACACACACACACACACTTCACCATAAAATTAAAAGTTTATTTATTTTGTCATGCACATATTCTTCCACTTAGTAATTTTTAAATAAAACCACAGGCATTTTTCGTGGTGTATGTAATAAAATAATAATGACCCTTTAATATTTTGGTATCTTGTTTTTCCAGATAAGAGAACATGGTGGTTTTATTTTATTTTATTTTTGTAGTGCTGGAGATTGAACCCAGGAGCATTCTACTTCTGAGTTACACCTTACACCCCCAACACAATTTTATTTTTTATTTGGAAACAGGGTCTCACTAGGTTGCCAAGGTTGACCTCAAACCTGAGATCCTCCTGTCTCAGCCTCTCAAGTACCACGTCTGGCTATTGGTATCAGTATTAATACTGTGTTAATCAACTATTCATCACTGTAACCAGAATACCTGACAGGAACAACTTAGAGAAGAAAATGTTTATTGGGCTCATGGTTTCAGAGGTTCAGTCCACAGGTAGTTGCCGGAACCCGCCGGCTGAGTTGAAAGGTTCGAACAGTTCCTGAAACAGGGAGTGAGGATTAAGAAAAATAAAGAGAGAGAGAGACAAAAGATAGTTTTTCCGGAGGGCTCTCAGTTTCATACTGCAGCAGCCTCGACTTTATTCAGTCCAGTCCTTATATATCTTCCTAGAGCATTAGAAATAGATACAAAGTCCTTTTACCATACAATGTTAACATTTATCTGAGCAGACAGAATGTTCCCTGACCACCTCCCTCCTGCAGGTCCTGTGCCCCTGGGGGGGTCCCTCTCCCTCTAGGATCAAAGAACCGGCAAGTCTCTCCTCTGAGAACATTCACCTGTTGTTAAATACACAGCACAATAGATCTTAATCCACCCGTCTGGCAGAACTCGTACCTCTCAGGGCCTTGTCCAACTATAACCCAGAAGCCAAAGAAATGGCTCCCGACAGGTAGTGGGCCCCAAGACAGAAACATCATGGCAGAAGGATGTGGTGTAGGAAAATCACTCTGATCATGGCTTCAGGGAATGGGGGGGTGGGGAGAGAGAAAAAGAGAGAGAGAGAGAGAGAGAGAGAGAGAGAGAGAGAGATGGGAAGCAGCGGGGGACAGTTTTCAGCATCAAAGCTTTGCCCCCAGTGAACTGCCTCCTCCAGCCATGCCCACCTCTGGACCTCGCTGCATCAGTGACCATGATCTCTACACATGAACTTGGGGGAGGGGGCATTACGTATCAGAACCATAACAAATACTTATAATTTAGTTTGTATTACTTTGTGAAAGACTTTGTTCTAAGTGCTTTCGATGAACTATGTCAGGAAATCTCAACATTATTAGATGGTTCCAATTACCAATATCATTGGAATGATGGGGAGACTGATTTCAGTTCACATAGCAAGAAGGTGGTGAAGTTGATAACCACCCTAAACCTTGTCAGATATCAGACATTTAACCTAAATATGGCACTCTGTAGCAAGTTTCTATTATTTCTTTCTTCTATTTTCTTCCTAAATTATATAATCTGGCATATGCTATTGTAGTTGAAAAATGCCTTCCAATTCCTATAATGTTATTTGTGGAGATATAACTTGATTATTGATAATCCTCATATTAAATTGATATAAGAATTCATTATTATTTATTAAATATAAGATTTATCCAAGCATTTAGCAATGCTATATTTTTATTATAGTTACAGTCCTCTTTGATCTTTTTAATTCCAGTTTTCTCAGATATAACTATTGTTATGACATCAACATAGCTGACTATGTTTTTGTTCTGTCTCTACTCCTAAGCCCCTTTTATATTGTAATCAAACAGGTGGATTTTTATTTTACTTTTTATTGCTGTAGGGATTTTTATAAGGCCAGCAGCAAAATGTACTATGATTTTCATCTCTAAAAACCATTTCCATGAAAAAGAGCTAGAATTTACAGAAATATGATCAAAGTTCAGATCTGGGGCAGAAAATCTACATGATAACATACTCCTACAATATTATATCTTACAAGAAAAATATCAAAGACTCTAGTAACTGTGAAAAGACTCAAGCCAACTTGAAGAAACTCAGAGCAGCCAAAGATAAAATAAAATATATTTGAACATCCAATGAAGATAGTAACTGCATTTTATTCAAATACATCAAATATATTTAAATCCATGCTTTCATAATAATATAAAAAGTATCTGAGCTGGGCATGGTGGTGCACACCTGTAATTCCAATACTTGGGAGGCTAAGATGGGAGGAAATTGGTTACAAGACCAGTCTCAGCAACTTAGCGAGACTCTCAGCAACCTTGTGAGACCCTCTTTCAAAACAAGAAATAAATGTAAAGAAAAAAGGGCTGGGAGTGTAGCTCAGAGGTAAAATGGCTCTGTGTTTAATCCTCGGTACCACACACACATAGAAAAGTACCTGGTCAATAAAAATCTCTGAGGAGGATGTATGCCATATCTATACTCTCCACTAGACATTAACCACACATGGTTACTTATGCTTGACTACAGCTAGTGTAAGTGAATGCTTCATCTCACTTAATATTAAAAATCTAAATTTAGATTAAAATGGCCACATGTCCCCATTAGCAAGCATATTGAACTGAGAGAGCTAGATAAAAGTCTAACTTTGTAAATCTAAATCCACATATCAAAATATATCCTAGAAGCTGGGTGTGGTGGCACACAACTGTAATTCCAGCATTGTGGATGGATGTGTTGATGGATTGATGAGATTAGAAGTTTCTCACATGAATGACACAGAGTCAGAATTATTATTGGAGAAACAAGGCAACTGGGGAGGAGGCAAAGATCTCATGCTCTCCTTCCACCAGTGTTTTATTGAGTGTTTTAACCAAAACATTGTAAAAATGATTAATCACAGGACAGCAAAGCAGTCATGGGATGAGTCAAGGAAAAACAATAAGGTAGTTAGTCATGGAGGAATCAGGGAAGCTAAGGGTAAACAAGGAGGTTGTCAGGGTCCCTGCTTATCGGTCCCATTTGGTCCTTGGAAACTTGTCTGCGTGCAAACAAATTTCCACTTGGGTGGGCAGTTTGTGTCCTCCCAAACTGGACCAAGGTGACCTCAGAGCTGATGACTAAGAAGGCTTCTAACAATTCCAGTACTTGGGAGGCTGAGACAGGAGGATCACAGGTTCAAAGTTATCCTCGGCAGCTTATCGAGACCCTCAGCAACTTAGTGAGAGCCCCCCCCCCGTTTCAAACTGAAAAGTAAAATAGGAACAGGTGTGTAGCTCAGAGATAGAATGCCCCTGGGTTCAATCCCCAGTACAATACACACACACACACACACACACACTAAAGAAACTATGGCAGTATAATCAGCAACACACTAAACTATATAACACAAGTGAGCCAGTTCATCAATGAAACAATTTGAAGAAAAAAAAAATAAGGGGAGATAGGACTAAAAGATATTCAAAGCTTCCAGGGAGAAGCAAGTAGTGACACAGGGCTTTAAAGTGTGTTGGAGTTCATTGGTCCATAGAAGATCTTTGACCTGTGACTCCATTTGTGACGGTGCTTCAGGAGAGAAGTAATACCTTAGACAGAATGACTGCATACTTCTCCTAGCGAGGCTGAGGCTTAGGATTTATATTAATTGTATATGCATAAAATATATTTGTGGTTATTTTTATATCGGATTCAATTTTTTCATAAATTCTAAGGTACTAGATCTCTTGTTTTTCCCTGTGCAATTTTTATTTAACAATCTATTTTGAATACTTCACTTTATCAGTTCTCATTTTTAATAATTGCATCTCATTGCATTATGCATTAAATTTTATTAAATACATCTGTATTGAAGGACATTTTTTATTGCTTCCAATAATGTTTACAAAAATTTTTTAGCATGATCACTGGACATAGGATTCTAAGTGCTAGATATAGTCATGGGATTTCTGAATTCAGAAGTATATACACTCTTTAATAGATATTGAAAACTCTTGCAGTACTTTATATCCATTAATAATTTATATGGGAAGACTATTTTCCTATAAGTTCAACAAAGTTATAAAAAGTAAACTTAGATCCATGATTCATCTTTAGAAAAATATGTATATCCTTTGAAAATGAATGGTAAATTCTGTGTATATGATCAAGTATGATTTTACGTATTTATTCATTTATTTACTTATGGGAGAGGGGCAAAATTAAGTTAAAACTCTTACCTAAAATAACTATCTGTTATATCATCAAAGAAGGGTTCCTATGTTGCCAATATTAATATCCAGTGGTGATGATGCTTAAATCTATATATTTTATATTCCTTGTACTATTCAATTAGACTTGTTTCTAGTAAGCTTACTGAATTATCTATAAACAAATATAATTAAAGTTCTTATTTGTAAGTTCCTCTAAACATTTTTGGATCAACAATTTGTAAAGAATCATTCTTAATCTTGTAAGGTCGATAATACATGCTGATTTCAATGATTTCTGATTAATAACTTTAGTGAATAAAGTGATAAAACAATTCAATTGTTAAACTTTAATTAATTAGTTAATTTAAAATGAATTAAAACTGACTAAATTATCAAATATAGGACACTATTTGTAGGCTAAATTAAGCATAACAGAACTGAATTAGATTTCACCATGTGTAGAAACTTAGAATGGAAAAAATTTAAAGCAATCCTCAGCATTCTTCAAAAGTACTAATACTAATTTTAAAACCTAATTAAATGAATATACCTGAACTCCAAACTCCATTTTCCCTGAGATTTTATGAATTTAAACAACAAAAATGTACTGTCACTATAAAATATTAAAATCCTCTACCTAAGTCCCACTTGTATCCCTATGTTTATTATATTAGAGAATATGAAACTGAGGTAAATAAATAAAACTTAAGTATGTGTAACTTGTTTTCCCCAAACTTAATGGAACATAGAGTATGATTTTTCATGGATACTTTAGGATTATTGCATGCATTAATAGTCTGTTAAATGCTGATTTAATCACATTGTTTTTTTTGCATTTCTAGATTATTCTTTAGTAATATATATACTCCAATGTAATTTTTCTAGGATAGAAAAATGTAGGCAACAAGTTTTGAGAAGATTTAATATCTATAATTTTGTAGTAGATTTTTTCTTGAATCAATAGATATCACTGCAATACCTATGTTTCAAGCAATATAACATCAATGATTTTTCCAATACATTTTTATTAGTACATTTTAATTATACAGATTAATGAGCTTTATGTAGCACATTTGTACATGCAACTAACACACTTTGGTCACATCTGTTCCCCATTCATCTCTCTTACCCTCCCCTTCCTCCCCAATCCTTTTCCTCTTCCCTAGTAGTCTTGCTGATATTTTTATGTCTTGTCTTTTTTCCCCCTAGATAATATATATGAGGAAAATCATGTGATACTTTTCTTTTTGTGTCTGGTTTATTACATTGAACATGATCACCAGTTCCATCTATTTTTCTTTAAATAACATAATTTTGTTCTTCTCTAGAGGTCAAATAATACTACATTGTGTATCTATACTACATTTTATTTATCCACTCACCCATTAACAGGCACCTAGGCTGATTCCATAATTTGACTATTGCAAATTATATCAAGATAAACATTCCAATACATTATTTAGTTATTAAAACAGTGATTTTTTAAAAATATGGAGCAAATAGTCAAAGTTTTTAACTATTGAACATATACTGGCAGGAAAATTTCTCTAAGGATGTGCCATAAAGCAAGTATCCATCAAATGACAAGAAGACCCAAATGAAATCCTTCAAATATCTGGAAATCTTTGTCAAACAGTAAATAAAACGCAGTTCCATATTCTGGCACCAAATATTTCAATTTACATGACTAAATTGAATTGAGTATGATTATTTTGTATTATTATTTATATCATGGAATTGTTTAAAACAGAAACATTTCAAAAAACATGTTAAAAACCCTAGTTTATGTAAAAGTCCCACATGACTCTAATGTAACAAATTACATATAATTTTTTTTGTCATATAGACAGGAAATAGAGAGGGCTGTGGAATATTTTAGCATAAGTAATACTTAGTTTTATCTTTTCCTTCCCTAAAAATAGTGATATAGTGAATTAATTTTATTCTGTAAATTTCAGATAAAATTGTTTTTCACAAGAGTTTCTTCTTTTTTTTTTTTTTTTTTGTTTGCGGTACCGGGGATTGAACCCAGGGGCGTTCTACCTCCGCGCTATACCCCCGGTCCTATTTTTTATACTTTATTTTGAAACCGGGTCTCATGAGGTTGCAGAGGGCCTCACTAAGTAGAGAGAGAGAGAGAGACAGGGAGAGAGAGAGAGAGCTGAGGCTGGCCGCAAACCCGGATCTTCCGGTCTCCACCTCCCAAAGTACTGGGATTACAAGCGTGTGCCACCATGCTCGGCTTCTCACAGGAGTTTCTTCTTAAACTTACAGTAGATTATAAAAAACTTTAAAAGTATGGAACACTATTATCTTTTAATATAAAAAGGAACATAATTTGAATTGAGATTAAATTTATACCCTTCTCTTAAATATCATAGAACTATCTCACCCAAATTTCTTCCTACTTTTTTCACATCTCCATCCATACCCTCACTATTTTGATGTGTGCTACTCAAATATTTCTGCAACAGCTTTAAATTTTATAGATAAAATGAATTGTACTTAAAATGTATTAAACATCTCATCTTTTACCATCTAATGCCAGTTGAGATTCCTTGAAGCTATATATTACTTCATTTAATAAATATTCCAGCATTTATAGTAATTGTAAAAATTATAAATACATTTCTGGTATTTTCCATTATTGTATGAATATCAATGCAAAAATATCCAAATCCCCACATTACTCAGTCTTCCTTGGTAGTTCACAAGTGTGGGTCCTTCGGTAATTCTGCACTGGCCCCTGCTTCTTTAGTCATGAATTATTTTGTCAGAGTCACTGGATTTGATATTGTTTGTTCAGTTGGTTTCTTGTTTTGCTTTGCTTTTAATATTTGTGAAAGCAGTTGGCTGGTATTTAGGTTGCTACATGTTTGTGAATGAGTGTTGGCTTTGTTTGGTTGAGAAATAAAAAGGCTGAGTAACAAAATTTTTGTTTCACACTTTCCTTCAGAATTTTTGAAAAATGATCCCACTGTCTTCTGTATTAAAATATCATAGTTCTCCTTTGACTGCTTGTCTGGGTCTTATTTGGCTGCCTTTGTCCTCAAGAAAGACCAACTGATGTTATATTTTCTTAACTTTTCAGGTTTGACAATGTACATGCTCAATTTTTTATAGCGGAACATCTGGATTTGGTGTAATGTAGGCTCATAATTTATTTATCTTAGAAATTTGATGATAAGTCTTTTATCTTTTGGAACTGATTGGCACTTATAAGAGATGTGGGCACAGCTTGAATTTCCTCCCATAAAACTGAAATAAAACGGAATTTTGCCTTTTCACCTTGTTACCTAATTTTTTTTATTCTTGAAGTTCTGCAATTTAAAATGTGTACCTCTCCATGTAAATTATCTATATCATTTTCCTGTACAGTCTTGGTGGCTTCGAATTTGGTTTTCCTTCTTTTGTGAATTTTCTTTCAGAAAATAAGTTATTTTAAATTATTTTTCTTCTCACTGATAAGGACTCTAGAAATTCTAATTATTTTAAAATTGAAATATACTTTTAATCCCTATTATCTGTTTTCCTTTTCCTAATTCCTTCATACTATTTCAATTTGTAAGGTTTTACTATCATTGATTCCGTTTTCAGCTGCATCTATTCCCTTCTTTGACACATGTATTAGCATTATAGTTCTGTAAAATATTTTAAAAAATACTACAAACTTGGTGACTTAAAAGACTAGGGTTTTACTGGTGGCACATACCTGTAATCCCAGTACTTGAGAGGCCGAGACAAGAGAATCCCAGGTTTGAGGCCAGCCTCAGTAACTTAGTGAGGTCCTTAACAACTTAGCGAGACCCTGTTTCCAAATAAAAAATAATGTAGAGCTGGGGGTGTAGCTCAGAGGTAGAATGCCCTGGGGTTCAATCCCTAGTGCCACAAAAAGAAAGCGGGGTTTTTTCATCTTAGAGTTCCTTTGGGTCAGTTTCTTTCTTCAGTGTTCTATGATTTGCATTACAGAGGTCTGAAGTTCAGCATGGCTAGAGTGACTGGCTTCTCTGTTTCTCACAAGATTTATATCCAGGTGTCATCTGATAGTGTCTTCATCTAGAGTTTTGGATAGAAAAAACGCCTGCTACAAAGCTCCCTGAAGTTGTTTAAAAATTAATTTCTTCATGACTGTGTGATTGATAATTCCTCTCCCCTACCTATTTTTATTGACTTATTTATTTTGTTGACTGATGACTGGAGACCATTTTTTGTTATGAAAACCACTCTCAAGTCTTTGCCACATGACCCCCTCCACAGACTATTTTATCCATCAATTATATCATTTAAATTATCTTGGTGGCTCATGCCTGTAATCCCAGTACTTGGTAGGCTCACACAGGAGGATCACAGGTTTGAGACCAGCCTCAGCAACTTAGTGAGACCCTGTTTTAAATTAAAAAAAAATAAGGTTGGAGGTGTAGCTCAGAGGTAGAATGCCCCTAGGTTTTCTCTCTAGTGACACACACACACACACACACACACACACACACACACATGAAATATTCAAATATAATTCTTAATATAATTATAGTGATGTAAACAATGTGTTAGAATGTGATACCAACTTTTTATTATACTATTAAAAACATTGCTTCACAATGATTATCTAATATTTTGAAATTTCACAATAATCAAATTAGTAGAATTCTCAATTTATTAGTGCTATTACCACATTTTTGCTGAATATATCTCCTAATGAATATTAGATTTTAGAGCTATTAAATTGAATTTAAATTTCAGTAACATAAATTTATGTGTTAATTCATTAAAATCATTGAGCTTCTATTATTTCTGAATCAAAACATAGACAAAACTGTTCAATGGAAATGAAGGTCTAACAACAAAGAATTTATTTTTAAGAGATGTGCCTTTCTTGATTACACTTATTCTTTCTATCCAAGAACATGGGAGGTCATTCCATCTTCTAAAATCTTCAATTTCTTTCTTTAGTGCTTTATAATTTTCACTGTAAAGGTCTTTTAACTCCTTTGTTAAACTTATTCCCAAGTATTTTATCCTTTTTGAGGTTATTGTGAATGGAATTGTTTTCTGGATTTCTTTTTCAGTGGATTCATGATTGGCATAAAAGAATACGAATGAATGGCTCACAAAACTGTGATACATACACACAATGGGACTTTACTCAGCCATAAAGAAGAACAAAAACATGTCATTTGCAGGAAAATGGATGGAACTTGAGAATATTATACTATGCAAGATTAACCAGTCTCAAAAAGCAGATAAATGCATGCTTTTTCTTATATGTGGAAGCTAAAGAGAAATTTGGAAATAAGAGTAACATCAGGTAGAACAGCAGAGATTCCAGCGGAGTGGTAGAGGGGGTTTAGTGAAGGGAGGAGGTGGGACAAAGATGTAAAGAGTTTAAAAGTTGAAATAATGCTACATATGCATACAAAATTACTAATCCCAATCTCAAAGACATGTATGGGGAGGCAGGGAAGGAGAGGGATGGGACTCCAAGAGAGAAGAATGCTCCAAGAGTTTTGTTCATGCGTGTTTCTATCACTCTTTACCCCATATGATGTATAATTACAATGCACCAAATTAAAAGAAAAATGCCTTCATGATCAAGCACAGGGGACCATCAGAGCATGAAGTATAGCTGTACTGACCTTCACCTATGGAGCCAAGACAGGTTTGGTTGAGGAAATGATAAACATGTATACTGAAAAGTGATCAGACATAAATTAGGAGAAATAAAAAATACATTATGAGCACATAGGAAAACATAATTAAATCCAGCAGTTGTTTAAGGACAACAAAATGTTTGCAGCCTGAAAAGCAGCTTCTTGTAGCTTCTGGAAACAACTCAGGTTTGGGTGGGTTTCAAGTAAGAAGGTAGAGTCAACGTCAAGATGAGGCAGAAGACGGGAAAGTACGATGAACGTTAGCTTTTGCCAAGAACCTGGGGCTGCCAAGTAACAATTTCAGGCAACAGAGAAATGTTCACCTAGTTGAGTTTGTTTATTTAGATGAATGTGTTATATTTAAGACAAAGTAGGATTGTAAGTATAATGCAGTTGTTTTTCTTTGCATACCAGATAACATTGTTTTACATTAAAAATTGTGAGAAAAAATAGTATCAAGTTTAGATCTCAATGATAGCTTCCATTTCCACAGAAATAAATGCTTCTTGATGCTAATAATACAAATAACAGATAATTGCAGCCTTCACTTGACATATTTAGTTCTTTCTCTCAGTCCACTTACAAATGTAGGCCAGGTCTATGTTAAAAATAATTCATTGTTTTGTTAACACTCTAAAATTCTCCCGTTTCTATTTGTCCTTTTAGAAAGTTCTTTAGTCATTTATCATCCAGGCTATAGTTATTAAACCATAACAAATTCTTTGGGTTTAATTCATATGGAATATTTGCTATATTTAGCAATACTTTTGAAGCTTAGCAAATTTACTTATAAGTGGAACAGAAAAAATGCATTTTGTATTTTTGATGTACTTTATTTTCAAACCATCTCAGCAACTTTGTTGAATGCCCTGTAATACCAATATTTTTTAAAAAAGAGACTAGAAGTAAAAAGTCTTTTCAATGAGAATAACTTAAGAAATATTTAAGAAAAATTGGACAGTTTAACACATGTATTGGCCCATGGCGTGAATTATCAGTTAGTTTAAAGACAACAACACATAAAAAACCAAAACAAAACAAAGCAAAACAAAACTATGTTCAACTTTGTTATTTAACTTATAAATATCCAATTCACAATGTTTATTTCTATCTAACAGGAATCTCTGAAGGAAAGTGTTATGGTTAGATGTAGAATGTCCGCTGAAGAGCTTAGGTATTAATGTGCAGGGTTGATATAATTAAGTCATGGGGTTGTAATCTCATTAGTGCATAAATCCATTGCAATAGATTTATTAACCGGTAACCTAGGCTGTTGGGGTGTGATTGGAGAAAGTGGGTCCCTGGAACTATGGCCTGGGGGACCGTGCTTTTGTCTTTGAATCCCCTTGCTTGCTTGTTTTTTTCTCTTGCTTCTGGCCTTCATGATGTGAGAGTGAATCCTAGTACTCTCTGTCTCTCTGCTTCCTGCTTCCATGCCCTGAGCTCTGCAGACCTGGCTTCACATGGATTGAACTATGAAATCTTCAAACACTGTGAGCAAATAAATCTTCCTTTCTCTAAAATGTGTGGCCAGTTTTTTGGGATTATGACAGTGAGAATGTTGACTGAGACAGAGAGTAACAATAAAGGAATCTTGGTGACTAAACAGAAATGACAATTTTGAGAATGGTCAAGAGGCAGAAGAACAAGGCCTGGGAGCAGGATGAGAACAGCAGCCTCTCTGCAGCAGAAACCAAGTATTTCCTCACGAAGGTTATCTCTAAACTGCAAGCTTTTCCAAGTATTTTGGTTTCCCTTTCCTTTATTAATGATTATGTAACTTTATTCATAGGAAAGAGACTTAGGTGACTCTAATTGGATTCTCTTTTATCCTCTGACAGTTCTACTAAGATTTATAAATGGGTGAGGGAGGAAGGCAATCCTTTTTTTCTGAGGTAAATGTGCAGTCCAGAGGAAGGAACTGAAGACAGGATAGACAAAATTTACAAATGTGCAGTACATCAAGCATTTGACTAACAGAATGTAATATGTGTGAGTCTGATTTAAGATGGTAGGCTGAATACAAGTATGTTGTCCCTGTTTTGTTGTTGTCTTAACATCTTAATACAATGCTAGAAGGAAATATAGATGATTTGACTTTGATGATAAATTTTTAGACACAAACCAAGTTACAATGCATACGAGAAATAACTGATGTATTGGACTTCATTAAAATGCAAAGATTCTGCTCTGGGAAGACTCCATCAAGACAGAGTGAGAAAAGGCCAGAGACCTGGAAAAATTCTAGTGAGCTTGGTCACTCCTAATACCCATCTCTCACTCCTGCACTATGACCATGGCCCTCAAATTGGCTTGCTTCTCATTGCAGTGTGCTTTGGAAAGGCCTCCAGCCAGAATCATAGGGTGAATTTTAGGCCTCACCTTACTGCTTTCCCAGCAGTAGTTCTCTAAAATGAAGGGAAAAGGGTGGGAGGAGGGAGAGAGAGAGAGAAAGCAAAATAAAGGAGTCTAATGATTTTTAACACAATATTAATAAACCAAATCCACAATATATAAAAGAAGCAAAACTGACAATATAGCATGATTAAATAAAACCCATGATAAAATGATAAAATGTGTTTTCCATAGAATTAAGAATTTTAATATTCAGATTTCAATTAATCAGAACAATTATATTCATTAATTTAAGCTGTTAAAACAGAATGCCAGAGATTTGGTGGCTTAAGACAATGTAAGAGATTGTTTTTTTTTTTCTTTATGCAGTACTGGGGATTGAACTCAGGGGCATTTTACCTCCAAGCTACACCCCCAGCCCTATTTTTTATTCTTTATTTTGAAACAGGGTCTCACTAAGTTGCGGAGGGAGGGCCTCACTAAGTAGCTGAGGCTGTCCACAAACCTGCGATCCTCAGGTCTCAGCCTCCCAAGTACTGGGATTACAAGCGTGCGCCACCACGCCTGGCAGTGTAACAGATTTCTCTTAGTTCTGGAGGGTGAGAAGTCAGAGATTAGGTGCTGGCAGATGATGTCTGCTGATTGTATCATCTTTCTGTATGCTGATAGCTATTTTCTCATTGGATCGTCACCGAGCAGAGAACAGAGACTCATAGTGCAAGCTCTGTGTCTCTTCTTATAAGAGCTCTACTCCTAGTTGTAAGGGTACCACCCTCATGACATAACCACATCTCAAAGTTCCAATTACTTCTCAAGGAGGCTATCATATAGGCGGTAGAATTTTAGTATAGGAATTTCTGGAGGGGTAGTATTCATCCATAATAGTAATTATTCATATTAATATAGTAAAGATTAAATATATGATCATCTCAATAGATGTAGAAAACTTTTTGACAACATTTATTCTTTTTATGAAAAAACCTTCAGAAAACTTTGGGTACAAAGACCCTTAAATGATTAAAAATATCTCTTGAAAATCTGTAGCTAACATTATACATAATATTGAGAGATCAAACACTTTCACTCTATTATTAACAACAAGGTAGGGATGTTCTCATGCCCAAATGCACATTTGGATTTTCTTCCCCCAGAATGGCCCAAGTTGCAGCTCGCCACCAGAAGTAGAAGTAACAGTCTGATAAATTTGTTTCCAGTTCTCACAATAAGGTCTCATGTCTACAGTATGTAAACTGAACATGCTGAGGAAAGAATCAGTGAGTTTTAAAATGTATGAATAGAAACTTCCAAAATTGCAAAACAAAGTCAAAAAGACAGACAAAGAAAAAAGAAATGGAAAGTCCAATAATTCTGAGACAACTACAAAGGTCGTAAGTATCCATAAAGGAAATAGCAGAAGAAAAAGAAAACAAGAGAAGAATAGATGAAATATATAAAGCAATAGTGACTGGGAATTTTCCCCAAATTAATGTTAGACATTTGCTAACCACAGGTCTAGGAAGCTCAGAGAACACCAAGCAAGATAAATGTCACACAGGCCTGCAGTTTTCAAACTTCAGAAAAAAAAGAACAAATCATGAAAGAAGGCAAAGATATCAGCAGTCAGGGGAAACTTTATCTATAGAATTGCAATGAATGAATTATATCAGATTTCTTTTCAAAAACCAGACAAACAAGGAAAGAATAGGATGAAGTATTTTAAAATTTAATAGGAAAAGAAGCTACCAACCTAGAATTCTATATCTTGCAAATTTATTCTTCGAAATGAGGAGAAATAAGGACTTACTAAGATAAAAAGAAATTGAGAAAATTTCTGGCAAGTATATCTGACTTGAAAAATACTTTAAAGGAAAAATTTCAGAAGGGAAGAAAATGGTGGGAAGGAGGGATTGTCTGACTCAAATCCCCAATTGCACCAAGTTTAGCTCTTTCTAAAGGCAGCTATAGGGCAGGATAAGAAAAGCAGATGTCCTGCTTTTCCTGACGAGGTGCCATGGTCCACAAATGGGAAGCTGAGGAGACATGGAGCTCTGTGTTCCAGGCTGCACCTGTCTGGATTAGAGTTTCCATCACACCAACGTGGGAGAAAAAGGGAGCAGCAGGTAAGGATGCAAATAACCCGGGCACTCTGTTTTCCTGGAGTTTCAGTAGGCGGTCTTAATTACATGTTTCTTTATTTGCTCTAAGTCTCTAGTACTATTCCCACAGGTTTTTTTTCTTTTTGTTTTTGCGGTACTGGGGATTGAACCCAGGGGTGTTTTACCTTTGAGCTCCACCCTTAGCCCTATTTTTTATTCTTTATTTTGAAACAGGGTCTCACTAAGTTGCGGAGGGCCTCACTAAGTAGCTGAGACTGGCCATGAACCTGTGATCTTCCTGTCTCAGCCTCCCAAGTACTGAGATTACAAGCGTGTGCCACCACGCCCGGCTTTATTTTTTATTTTGAAACACGGTTTGCTAAGTTGTTGAGGGCCTCACTAAGTCACTGAGGCTGAGCTCAAATCTGAAATCCTCCTATCTTAGTCTCCCAAATACTGGAATTACATGCATGAGCTACCACACCCGGTGTCCTCGTTCTTTTTATAGTGCACTATAGACCATTGTATAAATAAAATGACATTTATTCAAGCAGGAGTCTTATATGCACATTTAGGTGTATCTTACATTTTGCTCTCACAAGTAATGACAAGATAAATGGTCTTACGTGTATTTATATGGAGGTGATATTTTAGAGGTGTTTATTCAAGCATAGATTACTACCCGGGAGTGAGATTGATGAGTCAAATGGTAAATGCATACATAGTTTTGTTAGTTATTGCCAATTTTCTTTCCATTATAGTTATACCATTTGAATTCTAGTCTATCAATCAATCTGTTTTTTATAGTAAGCTATAAAATATACACTTTTTGGATAATAACTAAATCTCTAATAGAAACTAGCAAAGCCTTTATTCATGTGAAATTTTGAAAGTACATATTTGTTTTGAATTTGTTCTGTCTGTCTTTCCTGCCTCCCTCATCTGTCTCCCTCTCTCACTTCCCCTCCATCTCCCTTTCCCTCTCTTTCTCTTTCTCCTCTCTTTTTAGCTTCATATGGAGATTCTTTTATGTGTTCAGAATTATTCATACCTCTTCCTTTTTAGCTGGGTTTGGTGTTCTCAAGAACAATTGGTTGCCTTTAGTCACTCTGCTTCTAAATTCCAGCTATTCGTCAGAGCCAGGTAATAGCAACATTTATGAAGCTGTATTTTCCTGAAGTATATTCTGCTACAGTATTCATTTATGCAACTAATATTTTTGAGAACCCAATATGTACTCAGGATTGATGATGCAGATACAAATACACAGGCTCTGATTTCAGGAACCTTGCAATAGAGTGGTAAAGACAGAAAAGTGATACTGTCAATTATTATTTGAAATATTATATGTATGAAGGAAGGAAGAAAGAACATGAAAGTTGCATTTGCTTATTATTCAGGCAAAGCTGCTCCATTTCTGTGTTGAAACGTTTTGCTTAGAAAGTTGCCTGTCACTCTGCTCAGTGTTGGATCTCGACATGACAGCTCTGCAGCTCTCAAAGCGGCTCTGCCGAATTGTGTGGAAATTTTATTTTACATTTTTCATTTTAAGGGAATAAGAGTGACTTTTAGGATGAATGCAACCAGCAGCAAATTGAATCACTCAAGTTTATTAATCTATAATACTTTTTGTTAAATTGTATTGATTGTGATTTGATCAGAGAGCAGAATTACAGTGTATAGTATACATTAGGGAATTAGTTGTGGGAAATAAATCTTGCACAATTGTGTGATCTGGCTCAGTGGTGAAGTCATTTGGGCTGGGTATAAGGGGACAATGGTAAGAAGTTAGGGAGGGCAAAGGCAAACTAGAATCCAGAAGAATTAGGTGAAACTCACAAAGAATGTTTTCGTCTTATGTAAGATAACTCTGGTAATGCAGGAAATCCAGAATGAAGTAGGACTTGTAACTACAGAGTTGTGCTTGTACCTTGTTACACATTTGGAAAAGGTAAAAGAGGAGATAATGTGGAAGTAGAAAAAATGATGAGACAGGATATTGTACATAACCACACAGGTGAACCAGCAGTCTAATCAAGCCATATATAAAATGCAAAAGTCTGCATTGTCTGTAAAGACTTTCAGACTGTAAAAGTGACTTCTGACTCACTTTTACTTGACAAACCTCATGCAAATATCTCTTAATACTAATAAACAGAAGGAAATTTTAGGAGGTATGATATAGTTCCACTTTTGCTAAGATAACGCAATACAAAACCATCACAAAAACAATTTTTAAAAATTACAAGGCATAGGATTCCAGGAGTTATATTTTATAATATAAAGCTCACTTGAATATGGTAGATATTTTATCTCATTCTAAGGTTCAAAATCAGGATGTCTCTGTATAATTACCCAACTTAAATAATTGTAGGGAATTTTCAGACCTACAAGTTGAGGATAATAGAAATCCCATTGAATAGGCAGCTAGCTAACACTTAAAAATAAGTTGGAAAGAGTGATATTGAAAGCCTTTACCAATAGAAAACAATGAATGTACCCAAAATGGGATAGGACAAACCAGTTATTCATTCATCCACCCATTCCTCAACTCAGTTTTCCAACTGGTAAATATTTACTTCCTATAAATTAGGTATTGTCCAGGGTTCAAAAATAAAGACATATGCCGCCGGGCGTGGTGGCGCCCAGTACTTTGGGAGGTGGAGACCAGAGGATCTGGGTTCGCGGCCAGCCTCAGATGTCTCTCTCTCTCCCTGTCTCTCTCTCTCTCTACTTAGTGAAGGCCCTCCACAACTTCTTGAGACCCGGTTTCAAAATAAAGTATAAAAAATAGGGCCGGGGGCGTAGTGCGGAGGTAGAACGCCCCTGGGTTCAATCCCCGGTACCGCAAAAAAAAAAAAAAAGACATATGCCAAGATATGTCTGCAATTTCTAAACTGATATTCTAGTGAAAAAGCAAGCCATCTGAACATAACACAAAGTACTATAACATGAAGTGTGGGGGCCCAGAGGAAGTACAGGATGGTAGTGACATGACTCTGCTCACCCCGTGCAGCTGCAGATGTGTGTTCACCTCACGCAGTCACAGATGAGCACTTAGTTATAGAAGCATGACTAGACAGGTCATCCTGTGCAGCTGCAGATGTGCAGACTAGTCAAAACACAACATACATGTGCATGTCATGCTGGTGTGGACGTGTGCCATGTTGCCCATAACCCTATATGAGACAGGTCTATAAAATAAAGCTGCTGTTGTTCTACTCCTTGTGGCAACTCCATCTGCTTTCTTCTCCCCGGGGATCTCACCCTTGAAACCTCCACTGCAACCACAGCTGACCCCTGACACTTGGTGTAGTTGGTAGGATGAGGTGAGCACCCCGCTGGTGGAGCAGCCACAGGAGGAACAGCCCAGGGTGGAGGAAATGTGGCCCCTGCTTCCCTGTGGAGGTAGCTGTATATCTGGCGGTGTGGACACTGCCAGAGGATTAGGAAAATGTATGTCCGCAGCTAGATGAGGCCTGGAGGGCATTCGAGGTTCTGGAGCTGAAGGTTCTGGCGGTGCACCAAGCAGCAGCTGGATGGGCGGCCTGGATGTTCCTGGTGATATTGCAACTCTCCAGCCACAGCATTCAGGAACTGATGTAAGAGGTTCACTGGCTGCAACAATGGGAAAAAGACTTAGAGCATGACCCAAATGAGTCTGCTCCCACTTCTTGCTCCTGTCGTCTGGTAAGCTCCCTCCAATGTGCCCAAGAGATATGTGTCGCTGACTTTCTCCCAGTCTAGGGACTCGGCTAGGGTGCCCTGTTAATAGGGGAACTGGCTGACCTGAGGCCACATGTAGAATTGACTATTTACCAGTCTCCTTCCCTCCCCACCCCCCGCAATGTGCAACCCCTCCTGGCACTAGTTAATATGAAAACAGACAGCACCCTCCTCTTAAGCAACTCAGACAAATTTACCAGACCTAAGGCTGCCATAGAGGGTTATGGAGGCTGTCTTATTACAGTTTGACATGCCTGGTGACTTTGGGAATAGGCTGTCAGCCTCCTACGTAATATGACATGTCTGAGTCTATTACATGTCTATGTAATATGTCACATCTGAGTGTATCCTGGAGGTGGACTTGTTACAGGGATTGACTGTGCAGACAACTATGAGAGAATTATGTCTAGGGTGCATGTGGTAAAGACCATCACGAGAAGACAGCTCCATCATGCTCCCTTACAACTTCCCCAAGCCATGAGGATTATGAATGTATGGCAGGCAGTATATGTTACCGGGGGGGGGGGCATGAGGAAATTGAACAAATGATGCTGACGTTAGAAGAGGCAGGTGTAATCTGTCCAACTCATAGCCCATTCAACAATCCTGTGTGGCCAGTGAGAAAACCTGATGATTCCTGGAACATAGCAGTGGACTACTGAGAACTAAATAAAGTGACATCGCCTTTGCATGCAGTGGTACCCAACATTTCAGAACTAACAGATCACCTGTCACATGAACTGGGACAGTTCCACTCTTTGTAGACTTGGCGATACCTTTTTTCTATTGACACTACCCCGAAAAGCCAAGAACAATTTACTTTTAACTGGGAAGGCTGGCAATAGACCTTTGTGGTATTGTCCCAGGGATACCTGCATAGTTCCACTTTGTGTCATGGTCTGGTGGCACAGGATTTAGCCTCCTTGCATAATCCTGAGGTTATACAGTTGTAGCACTATATTGATGATATTATGCTAACCTCTGAGTTAGAAGCAGCTGCATGAAGCCTCCACACTGCTCTCCAGGAATGGGAGAGGGCTGTCAACGAAGACAAGGTCCAGGGACCTGGGTATTCTCACAAATTCTAGGGATTTGTCTGGTTGGGTAAGAAAAAGGTGATACCCAAAGCAGTGATAGATAAGATCCAAGCATATTCTTGGCCAGAAAAGGTCAGACAGGTACATCTGGGTCTTCTGGGTTTTTGGCAAATGTTTATTCCCCACTTAGCTATGCTTATAAACCCTTTACACCACCTTGTTCATAAGGGGGCCCAAAATTGGATGAGCAATGCTGCATAATAGAGGACTTGTTGCATCAAGACCATAATAGCATTCTACACTTGCTATTGGAAATGGGTGGGACTGGTTAACAGGGGAATATATAGGGCTTGCAAGCATAGCATCCTTTTGTATAGAACAGGTGAACCAGTTTGTAACTAATCAAATTGCTGGATGGTTGCCCCAAGAACTATGTCAGAACATAACTCATTTACTGGCTATCAACTGGTGGTGGGATGAGTGGAAACTAATAGAGACCAAGCCCATTGATTTCCTCCAAGATGGCTATCTCTGGGTTTGTTGACATTATGGTTGGCTGTTCCTCCCTGCCCATTGGACAGGAAGGTGTACCTGGGGAAGGCTGTACCTACAGGGATGAATATTCCCAACTCTTTCCCATAAACCTAATAATTGGGTTCCTGTATATTACCACAACCACTGTGTGCGCCAGGCCAGGTGGTGGTTTTTACCCTTTGGCCTTGTTTGTTTCAGGGTGTGGTACTATAGATGTAGAGATACAGGTAAAAGCTTTAGCCCAACATATTGCCGAAGCTTTAAATACATCTCATCGATCTCTTTTCCTTTTAATGAATGAAACCACCCAGATGCGGAAGGTGGTTTTGCAAAATAGAATGGTTTTGGATATGCTCCATGTTGCCCAGGGTGGAACATGTGCTCTTCTTCATGCAGAATGCTGTGTATACATTCCAGACCACCAGCAGCAGGGACAGCAAGCCTTAGTGGAGATGGATGTGGAGGTACAGACTATTCAGGTCTTACAGGAGGACCCACTTACGACCTGGTGGAACTCGCTGGGCTCCTCCTGGAGATGGGTATAAACTATTCTCACCTGTATGGCTGGAGAACTAATAGTCACCGGTTGCACCTTCTATCACTGTTGTGGTCTTTGGCCCAATATAATGCTCTCTAGGTCAATTCACGTGAACCACCACCCTGTATGAGTTAGAGTGTGGGAGCCAAGAAGAAGTACAGTCTGGTAGTGAGGACATGATCCTGCTTACCCCGTGCGCCACAAATGTGTGCTCATCCCACACAACTGGAGATGAACCCTTAGTTATATAAACTTGACTAGGCAGGTCATCTTGCGAAGCTGCAGATGTGCATTTAGTTATGTAAGTATGACGAGATGAAACACAACACAAATGTACACAGCACGCTGGCGTGGATGTGCGCCATTTTGCCCAGACCCTATATAAGGGACAGGTCTGTAAAATAAAGCTGCTGTTGTTCTCCTCCTGATGGCAACTCCTGTGCTTTGTTCTCACTGGGAATCTCACTACTGAAACCTCCCCTACAACTACAGCTGGCTCCTTACACCAAGCAATTTGAATATATGACTAAATAGGACTATGATAAAAGCACACAGCAAGTATGGTACGATGAGTAAAATAAATAAAATATATTCCATACAGATAAAATCTATTCCATACAGATAAAAAATACCATGCAGGTGTTCCAATTGAAATGAGAAAGAAGAAGAAAGCATCTTGTGCACTATTATGTTTATTTGTTTATGCTAGCTCGGATATGCAATAAAATGGGAATTTAGAGCTATAGCAAAAGGACCAGAGTTTCAACCTTGATGATGGCTCTTACGCTCTGGCAGAAGTTAGCTTTGTACTTACCAGATATTCTTTATTATTTGCTTTAGGAAATCCAAATTTTCTTTTGACAACAATAGGCCCTAGGAGATGAGTAATGATTGTTTTCACTCCATTTTAAGAGACTTTTTTCTTTTGCCAACGGAGTTCAGCATGTGAACCAGCTTTGGCTAATGACAAGTTGAGGAATTTTGCTAATGGGTTTTGAAGAAAGGTTTTTATCTCTTTTTAAAAGAAAGAAATAGAGATTCTGCTTCTTGCCCTTCCCTGACACTTTTGATGTGACCACTGTACTTTAGTGGTGTGGAACATTTTGCTCTTTAGCTGTCTTATGATCATGAAATTCTTGTCCAATAGCAAGAGTTGATTTATGTGGGCAATATGATTTATTGTTTATTTTTTAACCTAATACCTCCTCAGTAATTTATAATGGCTTTGCAGTAATGTGTATCAATAAGAAGAACTGGAAAAGGGATCGTCTTTAGGATGATATGCATGTTTCAAGTGGTGCTGAAAGCTGCACTGATGGATATGTAATAATAAACATATCTGTTATTAAAAGAAAATGAGAATGTTAAGGAATCTGTGCCATGATATCATTAGGCTCTTGCGCCAAACTTAAAATGCCTAACTCATTGTGTATCACTTATAAGAATTTTTAAAGGAGTTTTAGTCTAGTACTGTTATTTAAAAATTATATCTAACTCTTGTATAAGCTAATAATTATTTGGCATATTTTAGATATATTCAGGTTTATTTTATTCAACAGGGACAAACTACTGTAATTGAAGGTTGAGAAGAAATTAAGAGTTATATATTATATGCCTGATTATATGAAATATACATTTCTATACTTTCTTTTTTTTTTTTTT
>PVJS01014869.1:8706-39819 GCA_004027185.1 Glis glis | reverse complement strand
CAAAAAAAAAAAAAAAAAACACGGTAAGAATCCCTACTCTAGCATCTAGCTCTAATCTTTCCATATATTCTAGTTCATATAATCCTATTTCTTCCCACAGTTTCAAACATTTCTCTTTGAAGAAGATCTCCATCATCACAAAATAACTCAAATGTCAAAGTCAGAAAAACATGGATTCATGTTCCTAATTTATAACATTACAAAATATGAAACCATAGGAAATTTATTTAAACCACAAGGTACTTAGTTACAAGATATTGGCTATTCATTGAAATATTCATTCAAATATTTTTGAGAACCTACTGTGTACTAGTGATGAGATTGTGAGACATATTATCTTATATAAGATGGTTAAGCAGAGCCTCTTTGATCAAGTAATGTTTGGGCAGAGACCTACCAGTAGAGAAAGGAGGATAAATCCTGAAAATATTAGAGGGAAGATCACTCCCAGCAGAAGAAACAGCAAGTGTGAAGTCCCTAATTGTGAAGCCCGCTCAATGAGTTCCAGGAATAACAAGAACTCCATCTCTGTTTAGAACAAGGGATACAGAAGTTAGAGGGGGTTTAGTCAAGTAACTGGGGGTCTTGGTAAGGACTTTGACCTTTTCATTCTGAGGATTATTGGCAGAGGTGTGGCATGATGTACCACAAGTTTTAAAGAACTCTGCCTGTTGCATGGCTCATAGCTGAAAGGTATAAAAGTGAAACAGGGAGACATTTGAAAACAGCCGAATTAATCAAGATGAGACCTGATGTTGGTTTATACTAGGGTAGTAGCAGTAAAAATGGTGAGAAATGGATGGATTCTGGATATATTTTGAACGTAGAGCTTACTGGATTTTCTTGTGGGTTGGATGTGAAACCTGAGAGAGGAGATTAACTATAAGACAACTCTTTTACTATATGTTAGATATTTCATTGACTTATGGATTTATTTCAGTTTTTGGCCTCAGTAACTAGATGGATGGGAAACTGTCAAATGATACCTGTGTAAGAAAATGGAAATCAGAACTATGCATCTGGCCGTCTTCCATTCAAGACATCTAAGAGGCATGCAAAGTTGGAGGCGAGTCTAGCCAAATACATTGATTTAGGTGTCTTCGATGTAAAGACTGTCCTTCAAATCATCAGGCTGGATGCAAGATCGTCTAGGGAATGAGCACAGAGAGAAAAGGGGGCCGCATGAACCCTGCTGCACTTACAGGCCAGGGATGTGAGATAAAGCCATGAAGACAGACAAGTGATTGAATGATGCATTGTGAGAATTTAAATGAACTGTTAGGTATATAAAGCTGCCACATTTTTACAGTGTGTGTGTGTGTGTGTGTGTGTGTGTGTGTGTGTGTGTGTGTTACCACGGAATGAACCCAGGGACATTCAACCTCCAAGCTACAACCCAAGCACCCCCCCATACATTTTTTGTTTATTTGTTTGTTTGTTTGGAAACAGAGTCTCACTAGGTTGCTGAGAGTCTTGATAAGTTGCTGTGGTTATTTGTTTGTTTGTTTGGAAACAGAGTCTCACTAGGTTGCTGAGAGTCTTGATAAGTTGCTGTGGTGAGTCTCAATCCTCCTGCCTCAGCCTAAGTACTGGAATTAGAGGTGTAAGCCACCACACCTGGCCACTTTTTTTGACAATACCTTCCAAATTGTACATTTTCATACATAAAACACATAAGGTTTTATTCATAGTAACCTCTCTATCTTGTGCCTTAAGCTTAGTCTAAAATTTTAAATGTCAGTTGCCCACTGGCCATTGGTATCTGATTGCTGCCCAGCACCTCAAACTCAGCATGTCTGAAACTGAACTCTGCCACCTTCGCCATGGACCAGATGTTCCAGTGTGTGCGCGATGAGCTTTGGTGCTCTCTAGGCCAGGTACAGAAAAACTTATTTAAAAAAAAGGAATTTTTAATGTTTATCCTGCGGCTTTGCTAAATAGGGTTTCATGAACTCTATTTCTGAAGCATGAGCCTGAACTTCCAAACATCTAGACTATGGTAATCAAAGTCCTCAAAGACTTGCACCAACCCTTTACCAAGCTTATCCCACATTCCTGTTTTTTTGTTTTGTTTTTTGTTGTTGTTGTTTTTCTTGTGGAGTGGGGTACTGGGGATTAAATACAGGGGTGTTCATCCTCTGAGATACACACCAGCCCTTTTTTTTATTTTGAAAAATATTTTTATTATTTATTTTGAATTCCAAGTACTGGAATTTACAGGTATGTGCCACCGAGTCCAGCTTCCTGCTTGTTTTTCAGGATAGCCTGCTCTAAGCTGAGTGTGGTACTGCACACCTAAAATCCCAGTACTTGGGAGATTGAAACAGGAGGATCCCAGGTCCGAGGCCAGCCTCAGCAACTTAGTGAGACCCTGTTTAAAAATAAAATAAAACAAAATGGGCTGGAGGTATAGCTTGGAAGTAGAATGTCCTTGAATTCAATCCTCAGTACCAAAAAGAAATGTAGCCTGCTCTATTCACCATCAGTACCTCCCACTAACAAACCTGCTCTGTGCACCAGTGCCGGGTCCCTCTGATTAGATTTATCTATTATCTTTCTTCCCACCTCTCTTTGGTTCTATGTATTTAAGACTGTGTCTTGTCACAATACCACAACTCCGCCTTCTTGGGATCTTCCTTTAAGGGCTGGCTCCAGCGAAGTGCGCTTTAGATACTTTGTTCTCCAGTGGGAGGGGACCTCACTCTTCGCTCAGCTCATCTCCGTGGCATCGAGTGCGTCTTTCAATGGCCTCGTTTCCCTTCTAGATCTTAAATGGCTTCAGAGACCATCAGTGCAACTGCCACTAACAACTCTCCTAAGTAATTTTGTAAAATCTTATCTCTATATTTCTTAAACTGTATTCATGTTACAGTTATTGCCTTGTTTTACAAAATCATGTGCTGATGCCCTACAGGATGAAATTACCTGCTCAGGGACCATGTGGCAATCTGTGTAGAATTATGCTCAGTTCAGTTTTTCTTCCCATTATGTAATAGTCAATATAGATATTAAATAATCATATATTTGATTAACAGAGATTACAAAAGAAACTTTTTATACAAGGTAGAACAGTATTTGATTTTATGATTTTTCAAATCAATAATTCAGTTCTTGAAAAAGGAAAATATATATTATCAAGTTATACTATATATACATATATATATTTATCCTGTTATACCCTAATAAAACCAGCAGCATTCTTCCTTGTAAAGTTGCTTGGAAAATATCTTTTTATCATAACTTCATCTACTTTTTCATTTAGGAAAAGCTTTACTGTAGTTTAAGTGACACAGCATAAGCTGCACATATTTATAATATACCACTTGATAAGTTTTGACATATGTTTATATCCATGAAACCATCATCAAAATCAAGAGACTGAACAGATCTGTCACCCCGGGAGTCTCCTCAGGCCCTTGTTAGTTCCTCCCTTCTGGCCCTTCCCTCACTCCATTACTCACCCCACTTCGGCCCAGCAACCACTGTTCTGCCTCCCACCACAACAGAAGAGTGTTGTGGGATTTCATAAAAATTGATATATACAGCAAGTACCTGTTTTTAGTTTTAATTTTGTATGTGTGTGTGTCACTGGGGATTGAACCCAGGGCCATTCTACTTCTGAGCTACACCCGGAGCTCGATTTTATTTCTTATTTGGAAACAGGGTCTCACTAAGTTGTGGAGGGCCTCACTAAGTTGCCAAGGCTGGCTTCGAACCTGCAATCCTCCTGTCTCAGCCTTAAAATTTTTAATGATATAACATCTGTACATATTTATGGGATGTAGTATAATAACTGGATACATGTCTATAATGTGTAATAATCAAATCAGAGTAACTAGCATTTCCATCTTCTCAATCATGTATCATATCTATGTATTGAAAACCTTCAGACTTTTCTCATTATTTTGAAATATATATATTAGATGTTGTAAACAATAGTTACCCTACTGTGCTGTAGAACACTAGAAAGAATTCCTCCTTTCCATCTGTATTTTGGTATCTGTTATCTTACCTCTCTCAGTTTCCTTCCCCCTCCTTCCTAACCTTCTTAACCTCACCTGGTCACTATTTTACTCTCCAATTTTATGAAATCCATATTTTTAGCTTCCACAAATGACTGTGAACAAGCAGTATTTATCTTCCTGTGCCTGGCTTATTTCACTCAACACAATGTTCTCCAGATCCATCCACGTTGCCCCGAATGACAACAATCTTATTCTTTTTGATGGCTGAATAATACTCTACTGTGTACATAAACCACATTTTATTTATATATACTTGTTTTTATCCAACTTCTCTCACATGACTACATTTTTCAAAAATTCACCTTTTTTGTGTAGTGGTAAATAGTATTATATGAGTGGACAGATCGGTTTGTTTACCCATGCTCTTGTTGATGGGAATATGGGTTGCTTTTAGTTTGGGGCTATTAAAGCATTCAGGAATATTCATGTAGAAATTTATGTATGGATATATGCTTTATTTTCACTTAGTGGTGGAAGATGCCAGTCTTATTTAAGTATGTGTTTATTTAAGAAAATGACTATTCCCATCAGCAGTGTATAGGAGTTTCATTTCTTCTACTTCTTTGACTCAAATTATTTGATTTTGTTAGTCTTTTTAATTTTAGCCATTCTTATAGGTTTATAGTGCTTCACCTTTCATTTTTAAGCACTTATTATGTGCCAGGCATTGCAGTAGTGACCCAATGACTAATAACATGTGTCCCTTCTTTCACAGATGTGAAAGTCCATGAGAAAGTAGGTACTCAAACCCATAATTTTAGTAGAATGTGGTACAAAACATATATAGAGAAATTCACTTAGGAAAGTGGGGGAGGTGAAGCCAAAGAAAGATTAAGGAAGACTTTTAAAGATTTGGCATTGAATGATATCTTGACATTATCTAGCTGGAAACAAAAAAAAAGAGCAAAGACAAAAAAAACATGGCAGTTTTAGAAACAAGGAAAGATTCATGTGGAAAGGACATGACTAGTGGGGATATAGTTGGCAAAAAGGACAAAGAACATATTTTTTAAAATTTTCTCTGCCCTGCTAAGGGGGGTTGAATATCTTGAGGCTGAGAATAGACATTTCGAGATCTGCTTTTGAAAACAAAAAACAGACCAAGCTCTGAAGAATATAAAAGAGACTATGAAGATCATGAGCAGAAAGGCACTTAGGAGGCCAGAGCTCAGTCTTCTATCAAGAGAAAAAATTTCCAAATGAAGAAAAATTTTAGCCTGGGCAAGGTAGTGCACACCTGTAATCCCAGTACTTGGAGGCTGAGACGGGAGGATCACAGGTTCAAAGACAGCCTCAGCAATGTAGCAAGACCCTCAGCAACCTAGAGAGACCCTGTTTCAAAAGAAAAAGTTAAGAAAAGGGCTGGGGATGTAGCTTGGAGGCAGAATGTCCCTGGTTCAATCCCCAGGACCCCCCCCCCACCCACACACACACACACACAATTCTACATAATGTAGTTTTGAAAAATATAATAAAATCTCTCTGCCTCTGTCTCTGTCTCTCCTCTCTCACATCTCTCTCTGCCATAATAGACTGACTAGGACCAAGCTTATATATATATATATATATATATATATATATATATATATACTTATGGTTGAATCCCTTGAGTTGGAAAATTTTTGAATCTTTAGCATCCATTTATTCTTTTAGAGATTTCAACAGCTATTTAGATCCTTAATAAGAGAAAACCCACAAAACTGCAAAACTCCTAGCACAAGCCTTTACAGGGTTTACAGAGGGGTTTCATTAGATTCTCCACGTCTTCCAATTCCGTGCCACATTCTCTTCTGTGACTCCATTAAGTAAGAATAATTATTATCGCAATATATTTGAAAGTTTCATGAGGTAAAAGCCACAGCAGATGGTTTGATTCTGATCAGTCCCCTTAGTAAAGGAAGTTTAAGTGGTGTATGGTAAAAATTTATAAGTAATATTACTGCCTGGGGTATATAAAAACTATCATTTATGACTGAAAATTGTAAAAAGACCCTTTTCACAAATTATATTGTTCCATAAGAATGAGCAATAAAACAACTACGTGTACATATTACTAGATCCATCTTAATATTTCCCCTATACCAGAAAGAGTTTAAACATACTTGAACTCTTTCATTTACATGCACTCTGAAGTATGGTATAAACATAACCCTACAAATGCTTCTCAAATATTAAATAGGATATGTTTTCCCACAGTGATGATTACTAACTTGCTTTTGGTATAGAAAGGGAAAAGTGCGTGTTTTCTTTAACTTATAAAAATCTGAGGCTAGGTGTGGTGGCTCTCACTTGTAATCCCAGTACTTAGAGGCTGACACAGGAGGATCGCAGGTTCACAGGCAGCATCAGCAACACAAGGACCTCCGCAATTTACTGTTTAAAAATAAACAATAAGCAGGGCGTGGTGGCGCATGCTTGTAATCCCAGTACTTGGGAGGCTGAGACAGGAGGATCCGGGTTTGCGGACAGCCTCAGCTGCTTAGTGAGGCCCTCTGCAACTTAGTGAGACCCTGTTTCAAAATAAAGAATAAAAAATAGGACTGGGGATGTAGCTTGGAGGTAGAAGGCCCCTGGGTTCAATTCCCAGAACCGCAAAAAAAAAAAATAAGGCTGGGGGTGTAGCTTGGAGGTAGAATGCCCCTGGGTTCAATCCCCGTACCGCAAATAGATAAATAAATAAAACAAACAAATAAATAAACAAACAAACAATAAAATAGGGCTGGGGGTATAACTCAGAGGTAGAAAGGTCCTGGGTTTCATCCCCAGTACCACCAAAAAAAAATAAATAAATAAATTAAAAATCTGAGCAAGTCCATGTGGAAAAACTATATTTTACCTATTTACAAACGTACTTATTCAATAAATATTCAGTTTCTACCATGTGCAAGACACAAAGGTGAGCCAGATAGAACCATTCCCTGACTTCATAGTGCTTACATTCTTACTCTTATTATCTTTCATGCACTCTCTAGCATGAAGGCTCTTCAATAGCCTATTACTTCAGGGTTTCTCAACATTTGGGACAGGATAGTTCTTTGTGGCAGAGGATTGCCTGGGCAAGGAAAGCGGTTTAGCAGCATCCCTGGCCTCTACCCACCAATGCCAGCAGCCCCCACCCCACGCCAAGTCATGATAACGATAACCAAAACTGTCTCCAGACTTTAACAAATGTTTTCATGTTGGCAAAATGAAACCCTATCTGTTAGGTCGGGTCCCCTTCCCGTTCCCCTTCCCCCTTCCCTTCCCCTTCCCCCTTGCTCCTGCAGCTGGAACAGGAGACCCCGAGCGACAAGTTTCAAATCTCACGGGAAGACCTGCTTTGTTTTGCCTCATCTCACGAGAAGATGCCTCACTGACCCCTGACCCCAGACCCTGCTATAAAAATGCCCTCCCTTCCTCTCCTGGCGCGACTCTGCTGACCGAGACCCCTACCGGTCAGCAAACATCTCCCGGGAGCGCAATAAAGAAGTTTCTGCATTCTGTCTGCTAAGCTCTCATCTCTCATGCAACCCATATTTGCTTTATCTGTTACACTATCAAGAGTCACTGCTCTGCTCAAGCAAGGAGAGCTATGCTTTTCACTCTAAATAATGCTGCTTTAAAAACTATGTACATTTTAATCTAAGACTATTTGTAAATGACACCCAATAATTTAAGCTTAAAGTGAAATTCATAAACCTATTACAAGCTGGGCATGGTGGCACAGGCCTGTAATCCCAGTACTTGGGAGGCTGACACAGAAGGATCATAGGTTCCAGGTCAGCCTCAGCAACTTAGTGAAACCCTGTTTCAAAATAAAAAATATAGCCAGGCGTGGTGGCGCATGCTTGTAATACCAGTACTTTGGAGGCAGAGACCGGAGGATCCGGGTTCACGGCCAGCCTCAGCTACTTAGTGAGGCCCTCCGCAACTTCCTGAGACCCGGTTTCAAAATAAAGTATAAAAAATATGGCTGGGGGTGTAGCTCAGAGGTAAAACACCCCTGGGTTGAATCCCTGGTACTGCAAAATAAAATATGCTGGGGGTGTAGTTCAGAGGTAGAATGCCCTTGAGTTTAATCCTCACTACCAACAACAAAAAACTATTACATTCCTACTTCCTAACATTCCAATATTCTCTAATACTTTGGTATTTGATGTTCTATAGCCAATCAGATGACTAACAATATTCCATTTTCATATGGAAATGTAGGTAGGTCTTTCCTTTGAAATATAGTCTTTCATATTATTATTTACAAAGATGCAGCACTTATGTCATTTCTCTTCCAAAATCCCACAGAAGCTGAACAATTCTAAGTCAAGTGTGTATTAAATAAATAGTTATGTAATGTAAAATGGCTATACTGTAACATTAAAATTGTTCAATTAAATTTAATTGAATCAGGACAGACTGTGAGTAATTATATGTAACAAAGACCTGTCAATTTTGATGAAA
The DNA here is from genome assembly GCA_004027185.1 of Glis glis. Classification (NCBI taxonomy): domain Eukaryota; kingdom Metazoa; phylum Chordata; class Mammalia; order Rodentia; family Gliridae; genus Glis; species Glis glis. Next base: position 31,360 of record PVJS01014869.1, on the reverse strand, counting down.
TAACCAGCCCATTTTTCCAAGTGTTGAACCCAGCTTTATACTGGTGGAAAAACATAGCTTTTGAATTTTATTTAATATGTTTTGGAATACTCATGAGGTTTGTCATAATCATATAAGTATTCCTGAAACTGATCCTGTTATTTAACTGAATTTAAATTAAAAGGAGTGGTGATAGTGGGCATCCTTGTCTTGTTCCTGTTTTTAGGGAAAATTCTGGCAATTTTCCCCCATTCAATATGATGTTGGCTTTGGGTTTCTTATATATTGACTTAATGATGTTGAGGTATGTTCCTTCTATTCCGATTTTCCGTAGAGTTAACATGAATGGGTGTTGAATTTTGTCAAATGCTTTTTCTACATCTATTGAAATGATCATGTGATTTTTGTTTTTAGTTCGGTTTATGTGGTGGATAACATGTATTGTTTTAATAACTTTCCAGTAGTAAAAGCAAGAAATGAACAAAAGAGGTATATTATGAAAATATTAATTACATTCTGTGATTGAAAATAGGGCACAATTTTACATTCAGTTTTTTCATTCTTTTTAGTTAGATACAGCATATAAATAATATTTATATGCATATTTATAAGCATATTTATTATACAGTATAATAAATCTAATTTTAAGATATTTAAAGTATATTTATATTCTTCAACTTTTCTATTTACAGGTGAAATCTATTTTGAAACTGGGTATTATTTAAATTCATTCTTCCATCAAGGTTAACTATTTAGTAGGTATCATAGCTAGATATAGAATGTTCCCTTAAGAGCTCATGTTCAGTTGATATAATTGAGTCGTGAGGGTTATAATCTCATCAGTAAATAGATTCACTGTGATTGATTTACCAAGGCCTAGCTGGTAACCTGGGCAGGTGGCATGTGGCTGGAGAAGGCGGTGTGGCCTTAGGGACTGTGCTTTTGTCGTTGATCCCCTTGCTTGCTGGTCTCTTGCTTTGGGCCTCCATGGTGTGAGAGCAGAGCCACCTGCTTCCCACTGCCATGCCCTGAGCTCCACACAGGCCAGCCTCATATGGACTGGACCCCAAGATCTCCAAAAACTGTGAGCAGATAAATCTTCCTTCCTCTAGGTTGTGTGGCCAGTTGCTTTGGATTACAGCAGTGGGAATGTTGACCGAAACAGTAAGCAATTCAGCTTTATAAATGGACTGCTTGATAAATATTCCTCCCAGCCTTTTCCTTAGAAAATCAATCTCAAGTTATTCATTGAAAAGCAATCTCTATGTACTTTAATGGGATATGTTTGCAACCAGAATCCAATCAGTCGAGAGGAAAATACGGCACCATAATCAACTCCCTTGGCTTGACATAAGTTTCTGGTATAGTGTAATGAGGGAGATCCACAATGGTTTTACAAGAACTCCGTAGGAAGCTGGTCCAAATCAGACTTCATGGATAATTTCCATGCTTCATTTTTTTCCTTATGTGCCTTTTATCTTATGTGGCCATGGAAAATGGAGTGGTGAAAAGGAGAAATTGGAAAAGAGGATCAGTCTGTTGTCTGATCCATTCTGTTTTGGGAAATTCTATGATTCTGTCTGTCATTTACTCTAAAAGACATAGATAAGGATGACTACAGCAGATTCGGGTCACCATACTGTGGTCACAAAGTAGATATAGAGCCATAATCTATAGATTCTTATTGCTTGAAAAGGTACTAACATAGCTAGATGTCGTTAAGCTTGTAGTACGTTGTACATGTGAACAGGAATACAACAATGTGTTCTTAATCATCATCTGGGTTTCCTTCTTTCCTGTCCTTTGAGATGAGTTCTGACTTTTCATATCCACACTCTACTGCACATTTTCTAGGAGTGAAGATGTTAGGATTGATTAAAATCAATACAGTTTACCTTATTGATATGCTTTTCTACATTTGCGAGCACATAGGGGAGGATTTTTCTCTTCGATACTCATGTCTGCCATTATTTTCATTAGTTGGTAAATAGGAATAAAAATTGAAAGGACAGTTTAGTACAGAGAAATGAACAGGAGTGTTTCTTGTTAGAAAATCAGCGGTTCAAACCCAGGTTCCACCACTTAGCACCTAGCCAATATATGAACTCCTTTTAGTCTTTAATATTTGTGAATGAGAATAGTACCTTTTGCTTCAGTTGTTAGGATAAATTGAATTAGCATCAATGATCATTATAGTTAATGTTTCATTATAAGTCATAATTTATTATTGATGACATACCTATAGCAATGGAATTTTACTTTATCATGATCGAGGAAGATTTCATGAAAAAGATAGGGCTTGTGTATATCAGTGATACAGAGAGGAAAAATAGCATTTGGGAAGTAGAGAGGAAAATAGCATTTCAGAGAACATTGGAAAGGCAATATACACACCACACATGAACAACAGATAAAAAAATAAAGCATGAGAAATTTATCACAATTCCATGACATACACAAACCCCTCTCCCATTCATTTTGTCTCACATAATCTACTCTACAGCATTAGCAGAGTGACAGATACCTACCTGGTCTATAGATCCTCCTATGTAGCAGACAGAGGAGCTTCTTAAAAACATAAGTCACGTGCCGGGCGTAGTGGCGCACACTTGTAACCCCAGTACTTGGGAGGTGGAGTCCCGAGGATCCGGGTTTGCGGCCAGCCTCAGCAATTTAGTGAGGCCCTCCGCAACTTCGTGAGACCTGGTTTCAAAATAAAGTATAAAAAATAGGGCCAGGGGTGTAGCTCGGAGGTAAAATACCCCTGGGTTCAATCCCCGGTACCACACACACACAAAAAAAAACATAAGTCACATTACTCCCCTGCTTCTAATAGCTTTCCATCACAGTTAAAGGAAATTCCAACTCCTTGTCTCTACCTGTGAGATATTATGTGACCTGGCCTGTGCTTTTTCTCTTGTTTTAATTTGAATATCAAATTTTTCTCCAAAGACTCATGTGTTAGAGGCTGGGTCCCCCAGGCAGCAATGTTCGGAGGTAGGGATTGGGGGCATGATTGGATCACGAGGGCTCCGACCTCATCAATGGATTAGCCCATAGCTGAATGGATTATTGGTAGGTGGTGCACACTGAAGGAGGCAGACCCTAGTTGGAGGGAGTGAGTTCTTGGGGGCATACCCTTGGGGACTATATCTTGTCCCTGGCCCCCTCCTCTCTCTTTCTCTCTCTTCTTTTGGTTCAACCTGACTGAGCAGCTCTGTTCCACCACCACTCTTCACCATTACCCTCTGCCTTACGACAGGCCCATAGCAATGGAGCCAGCCAGCCATGGACAGAAACTCTGAAACTGCAAACCAAAATAAATCTTTCCTCTTTTTTAAGTAGCTTATGTAAGGCATTTTATCACTGTAACAAAAAACTGACGAGCACATGTCTGGTCTCTTCTCACATAGCTTTTTTTTTTGATCCTGGGGATTGAAATGGGCATCTACCTCCAAGCTACATTTTTTTTTGGGGGGGGTTAAATAGGGTCTCACTAAGTTGCTAAGGCTAACCTCAAACCTGCAATCCTGTCTTGGCCTCCCAAGTACAGGGATTACAGGTGTCAGCCAGTTGCCCAGTGCTTTTAACTTTTAACCCCCTTTTAAACATCTTTTAACTCTTTTAACATTTTTTAACCCCTCACACTTGCCTCTGGCCAGATCTACTTTTATTTCAGGTCCCCCAACACACCAAACTCATTTCCTCAGGGCCTCTGCATCCACTGCCTGAAATTGTTTTATACAAATATTCACATAACTTTGCCATTTTGTCACTTAGATCTTAGCCAAAAGTCACCTCTGTGGTGAGATCTTATTTCCTAAGCTTTTTGTTATTTTCAATTTAATTGCTTGCAACCATTTTTTTTTTTTTTGCATCTTGAGACTCTAAGCCTCATGGAGATGAGACCATGCCAGCCTTCTTTATCCCTGCATCAGGACACACGATAATACTTCATCAAGATCGGTGCCTAATTCGCTGTAGGAAGGAGTGAAAGAATAGAATCTCCGCATGTTAGTCACTTTTTTCAAAACATGGTTCCTTCATGGGGGAAGGGATTCCTATGTTGCTGATTCATTTCATGTGTCTAGGAGGATTTTTCAAACCACATCAAAGTATTTTACATTTCTATTCATTTGCTTCTAGTTTGTTTGACCCACAAAATACAAAGGAGAAATACTAACAACAATCTTTTTGAGCCAATTATTTGTATTTTCTAGTTCTTGGAATTTAACCAACACTTTTAGAAATCTACACTCAGAACATTTGGAACTATTTACAAAGTACAGTATTTTGAAAGTAGGCAAATACTGAAGGTATGGAAGTAAGGATAAGTCAAGTAATTAAAAGAAACAATGACCCCCTGCCCCAAATCTATACAGCGAGGACTACTTCTTCATTGGTAGAAAACAACAGCATGACTCTTATTACATAAAGAGAAGGAGGTCTTACTATAAAATCTATAAAACCTGTAATTCACTCCATTGTGACAGTAACTGCAAAGAGCATTATTTCAGCAGAATTCACAAATCCTGTTCAGTTAAACAGAAACATTTGTTTGTTTGTTTGTTTGTAGTACTGGGGATTGAACCCAGAGGCAGTCTACCTCCAAGCTATACCCCCAGCCCTTTTTTAAATTGTTTTGAAAGAGGGTCTTGCTAGGTTGCTGAGAGTCTCACTATGTTGCTGAGACTGTCCTCAAACCTGTGATCCTCCTGTCTCAGCCTCCCAAGTATTGGGACTACAGGCTCGCCCACCATGCCCTCCAGAAAAATAGTTTTTAAACTGTGAAGCTAAGAATAGATACTCTGCTGGGCATGGTGGTGCATGCCTATAATCCCAGTACCTGGAAGGCTGAGACAGGAGGATTGCAGGTTTGAGGCTACCCTTAGCAACAATGTAAGGAGACTTTCAGCAGCCTAGTGAGAGAGACCCTATTTCAAAACAAAAGATAAAAAGAGCTGGGGTTGTAGCTTGAGTTCAACCCTCAGTACCACAAAAAAAAAAAAAAGGAAGGAAGGAAGGAAGGAAGGAAGGAAGGAAGGAAGGAAGGAAGGAAGCTTTTTCTCAGATATCTCTTGTTTGCTTATCTTAAATTGGGGTTTATATAACAACTAAAAATCCTAAGGTGATAGCTTTGTTCTTAAAGTTCTGCACTGTTTAACTGGATTGTTGCTTAACTGGATAGTTTTGACACATCATTTTACTGCTTTGAAGAGAGAGGAGCAAGTGGACTCTTTTTTTTAACTAGAAGTTCGCTCTCAGTACTAAAGTGAGGAAAACATTTTTGGCTTATTCCTCCCCTAGGCCTGTCTAGCCTCACGTCATCACATTTTCAGGAAGAAGGATTGGCTGAGAGCTGGCTCCAACTAAATCCTTTTTAGTGCTGTTTCACCAAAGAACTGGAAAGTGACAATTCCTACTAACCAGCTGTTTTTTTTTCCTTCCTTGCCTGACTCCAGGGCAATCATATTAAGCTGAGAGAAACCACAACTCGACTATTGGCCTCCCACTTAATTTTTCATACAAATTTAAGGTCAGGCTGTGAGGTGCTTGCAAAGCAGAAAGAGCAGCCCCGCTGGGCAGCTGCTCGAGCATCCTCACCAAATTACCTGACAATTAAGGTGGTTGGAGAGATGGAATTCAGTGCAGTGGTGTTGACTAACTCTTTAAAGAAATTCATTTTGTATCCTGTGGATTGTAAAGTTTTGCCAGGAAGCAGAATCGACAAATTTGAATTGTTGTCTTTTTTTTTTTTGTAAAAGGAGGGCTTCCTTTTAGAAATGTCAATAATTTTAATAAAATCACAAATTATATTTATTTTTATTTACCATATTTAGAAGGAGAAGTATGCATGATCTTGAATCTAAATGTTTTATTTAAAATCAAACTATAATATTCTTCCTATTTTTTTAATTTGCTGGAACACATTACTATTATTTTTAAGTAATTGAATAAAAATGTCCTCATATTATACAACTTATTCTTTTCAGGAAACATCCAGTACTTGCTTACATTTTAGATAGGACCTTAAATACTTTGATTTTATTGTTTTTTACACTAGACAAGTCTCTTTCCAATGACTCATCTGGAAGGAAATGCAGATAGTAAGCTGCATTTGCTGTGAGTTGGCCCGAAGCTCGTCTTAAGTCTCTCGGTCAACATCTTCTATGAATTGACTATGTGATGCCTGATAGAGTCCTGAACTCTATGTTTTCCTGATGACTAGATTTGCCCTTCAGTAACATTTGCTCATCATCAATATTCTATGAAATGAGGTGACGTTTCATTGGAAGAAACAGATTGAAAACTTGTGTCTCCCATCTTGTCACATCTGGGTGAAGCTCCCAGTGCGATTGTTTTTACTTTCTTTTAATCTTACAAAGAAATGTTAAAACCGAAGGACTGACCCTGTGTTCAAAGTTATTGTCAGAAACAGTGAAGTCATAGACTTCTGTTTTTAATAATGCCTCACAAAACACAGAGCATCATTAATCATAAAAGACTGCAGATTTCCTAGATTCTGGCATTGCTGTGGGGCTGGAGCATTTTTAAGGGTCTTATAAATTTGAGCAGACAACGGGCCTCATGACATTGCATAAAAATGTAGCTGTGATGGAAAGATGAAACAACAGTGGAAAGCATTAAAATACTCAGAAACCGAAGATAGCTTTATTGCATTTCAATAAAATATAAGTCTCATTCAACGACTTTTAGTTTTTATGTTTCACTAACATATCAATCAATCAGCAGTTATTTATTGAGTGACAACAATGTATTCAGCACCACTCAGCTCCGTAGGGAATCCAGAGACATGAGAATCCCATTCACCAGAGAAACACAGTGAGCGTCTGAGTGCAGGGTTCTGTCCTGGGTGTTTAGGAAGTTTCTCTGTGCTTTGTGAAGATGAGGAAGACATAATTCCTTTCTTTGACAAACCAACATCCAGCTAGGGAGATGTTTCTGTCAAAAAAAAAAAAAAAACAGCCGGGCGTGGTGGCGCACGCTTGTAATCCCAGTACTTGGGAGGCTGAGACCAGAGGATCCAGGTTCACGGCCAGCCTCAGCTACTTAGTGAGGCCCTCCGCAACTTCATGAGACCCGGTTTCAAATTAAAGTATAAAAAGTAGGGCCGGGGGTGTAGCTTGGAGGTAAAATGCCCCTGGTTTCAATCCCCGGTACCGCAAAAAAAAAAAACCCGAATTCCCTGTTTTTCCTCTGTTTTCACACCACAATAATCACACAAAAGACTTCTGTGATTTTAAAAAGTGTGAAGATTTTCCCCAACCTGGAAGGAAGCAATTAATTCTGCAGCGGGTACCAGCTGGGTGTCCCTCAATTCAATTCTGGCTCTCTAACTAGATATAGGGTCGGATCCCCCCACCCCGGGGGGAGGGCTCAGATTCTAACACTGTTCCCCATTACTTTAGTTGAGAGTTCCAAGCCCTGGTTGTCTGCCTGTGCTTCCAACCCATCAGTTATACATAGGGTTTCCCACAACTCCCTCCTTGTGTTCAATTAATTTGCTTGAGCAGCTCACAGAAATCAGGGAAACATGTTTATTGGTTTATTATAAAGAATCTTGATGAAGGAATACATAGAGCAATGGATGGGGTAGAGGGCACGGAGCTCCTATGCATCCTTTAAGAACTTTCTGACTATCTGGAAACCAGTCCATATGAGTTTTTATGAAGACTGTATTGCAGGGCATGGCTGTAATAGACTGGGTGGGGAAACCCTGCAAGACCTTTCTGTTGAGATTCTTTAGCTCTCCTTCCTTGGGAGAATAGAGCAGATTCCTTCCTCAGTTGTGAGGGACTACTGCTGGACAGTGGTGGGTTAGAGAATTTCTTTGTGGTCAACTAAAGATGGGGAAGATTAGAATCTCCATGACCTGCCTTGAAGACGAGAAATTCTAATTAAAATGGCTTGCCTTGAGAAGGAAGTTCTGAGCCAGGAGCTGTAGATGAAATCCAAAATATATATGATATATATATATGATATAGTGTCATGGTGTTATAGACTGAATGTTTGTATCCCTGCAAAATTCATGTCTTGAAATCCCAACCATCCCTGTGATGGTTTTAGGAGATGGGGTCGTTAGGGAGGTAATTAGGTCCTGAGGGTGGGATAAATGGGATTAGTGCCCTTATGAGACCCCAGAGAGTACTCTAGCCTCTTTCTACCAAGTGAGATTACACCAAGAAGACAGCACCCTGAAACCCGGAGGAAGGTTCTCCTCTGATCCTGACCATGCTGGCACTCAGACCATGAAGTCTAGAACTATTAGAAATAAATCTCTGTTATTCATAAGCCACACAATCTAAGATATTTTGTTATACAAGCCTGGATTGAGTAAGAGGTAAAATTTTTTGTATATAAAATTTAGGGAAAATATTAGATAAGTGAAAAGATTCTGAGTAAACTACCTTTGGCTCTTATTTTTAGGAAATATTTCTTGCTTGAAATGGTGTGAAAGGATAGGTGGGTTTCCGATAAGAAGAAAGAAATAGATGAACTTAAATAACTTGGAGAGACAGGCGTGGTGGCGCACACCTGTAATCACAGTACTTGGGAGGTTGAGACAGGAGGATCGCAGGATTGAGGGCAGCTTCAGCAACCTAGCAAGACTCTCAGCAATGTAGTGAGACACTGTCTTAAAACAAAACAAAAAAAAAGTGAAAAAGGGCTGGGGGTGTAGCTCAGAGGTAGAATGCCCCTAGGTTCAATCCCCAGTACCAAAAAATAAAATAAAAATAAATAACTTGGAGAAAGGGCTGCAATGTAGAATGTGCAATTTAGGAGAAAGTGAGTGGAATTTATGTGGAAAGTAGATGGAATGTATGTGGAAAGAATAATGTCAACAAAAACATCCCAGCAATTTTACTCATACGCTGCCTCTTCAACTCAGTTTAATAAAGTGCATTAAGCACTATGCATAAGGCATAGAACTAGATTCCATAAGAAGTCAATGTGGAAGAGACAGAGCATTTGTTCTCAGGGAACTTTAGTCAAGCATTGCAGAAATACACAAAGAACTCTGAATAATCTTGAAGAGAAAAATTAAACAGTGCTATGGTATTTAGACCAGAAATACCCATAGCTTTATGTATCCTGAAGGTAATGGAAACTTTTTTATTATATTTTTATTGGTGCATTGTAATTGTATGACAGTGAGATTCATAGTGATATAGTCATATATGCACATAATATTATTTGGTCTTGTTCCTTCCCCAAACCTCTCCTCTCCTCCCCCCTTCTCTCCCTCTCTTAATGAAAGTGCCTTGTGAGCTAAATCTCAAATAATATATAAGGTAATGATAAGTGGAATTAGATTGTGAAGTTATTCCACACAGAAGGAGCTACCTGGGCATAGGGAGTTGGGAAAATGAAAGGTGGACTCATGGAAGACTACATATTCACTTTGATTTGAATATGTGTACATGAAAGAGAAAAACTAGAAATAGAGTTACTGCTGGCAAATGTATAAAAAAAAACTCCCTTAGAAAAATATGCATGTATGTATACATATATTAATGTACATAAATTTCTAATAAATTTTACTAATGATGTGTAACCCACAATTTTATAAATAATAACAATACTAAAATGTATACTATTTTTATTTTAATTTCCAAATGACTGTATTACAGAGCCAAACGGTTCTCACAGGGGGCTTTCACTAATTTTTGATACACTATAGTATCCAAAACCAAACTATATTTGTAACTGACAATCCAGTACAGTTCCTACATGAATATTAGTTGACACTTTTGCTTATATTAATGAATAAAATATAAGTAAAATAATAAATATGATTGTTGGACATTCATTCATTGAGCAATGACATGAGCAACTTCTTTGTTGACTCAGATGATAATTTTTGAATACTGAAAGAATACTTCTTCAATTTGTTATGAGAGTCATACTTTGAAGGTTATAGAATGACACATGTTTAAGTTTGATCTGCACATTAACCTTTTTCTAGCACTTTCTTAAGTCTAGACCAGTGGTCAGCAAAATGCAATCCATGGGACCAAATCTGGCCCACTACCTATTTTTGCAAATAAAATTTCTTAACGTTTTTACTGCCATTCACTTCTCTTTTATTTTTTGGTTGTTTTCATCATGCAAGCTGGAGCAAACTTTTTCTTAAAGGTCCAGAAATGATTTATGCTTGGGAGTCAATCACCTCTGTTAAAACTATTCTACCCTGTAATTGCAGGGCAAAAGCAGACATAGGGAAAAGAAACAAAAACAAACAAACAAGCAAACAAAAAACAATTAGCATGTCTGGGCTCCAATCAAAAAGGAGGCAGCTGGTCCCCAGACCACAGCTGGCCACTCTGGCCATTCAACAAAACAATGATTTTAATTCCTGATGTGCAGTGCTTTCCCCATTCTGTGGGGTAAATACTCCTACAATGGTGATTTTAATCTATCAAGGTCATATCACTAAATGCAGAGTTAGGTAAAGATGCAGCGTAACATACCATGACAGATCAATTCCACCATACATACGTAATTTGTGTGTGTTTGTGTGTGTGTGTGTGTGTGTGTCTGTGTGTATAAATTTATTACTTTATAATTACTTTTCTATGTATATATAAGTATATATCTGTGTCTTCAAGAGCATAAATACAAAACATAGCAAAATAATTATAAAGTAATAACTTTTTAGTATCTACCTTTTTAATGAAAATATTTAATTATGTTTATATAATTTCACTTATTGTAATGACTGTATTTAACAACTGGCTCACAAAAGTCCCAAAATTTTAACATTCACTATAGGAAACAGATGGACTGTCTCCAGCACACCAATGTCACACTCAAGAGATAGGGATGTAATTCACTACGTAAGATAGAGTCTTAGAAGACTTTTGAAAATGCAAATCACATGATTATGGCTGGGCTTTAATGATTTATCTGGACGCAGAGTGAACAATGAATCAAGCTGTGGTTAAAATGAAAAGCAGGATACTAGTTAGGAAGTTCTTACAAGTGGTTTAACTTTTCTGGGCTACAGTTTTCTCAGCTTGTAAAATAATGATTATAGCCTTTTCTTATATGTACTATCCCCAATAGGTTGTGAATTTCAAATGCGAGTTCAAATAAAGCACTAGAAACAGTGGTTAGCAAAAAGGAAGTGATCAATAAAATACTAGAGATTGTTTTCATTAGTAGTAATACAAATGGAGTATTCAAGAACTATACTTCCTTTCAAATATTCATAATTTTTAATTTATCTATATCTAATCTGTGTCAACATGGATCATCTTAAACTGGAAATATCAAGTAATATTTTGTACTTCATTATGTGCTGGGGATTGAACCCAGGGGCATTCTACCTCCAAGCTACACCTCCGGCCCTATTTTTTATTCTTCATTTTTGAAACAGGGTCTAAGTTGTGAACGGCCTCACTAAGTAGCTGAGGCTGGCCATGAACCTGAGATCCTCCTGTCTCAGCCTACCAAGTACTGGGATTACAAGTGTGCACCACCATGCTTGGCTCTTCATTAATGTTTTAATTTTGATGAAATCCTTAGGATAAGGGGGAAGAGTACTCGAACAGAAGTATCTAATTTTGGTTACACACAGGTCCAAGAATTGGGAATTTGGACTCCTTCCTGGATGATCTAATGAGTTGATTTCTACTGGGGGAAAGTCTATATATTTTTCATGCAAAACAATATCTGTTTTGGAAAAAATTATCCACTCTCAGGAGTTGAACTTGATCTATAGAGTATATTGAAGCCATTCAGATCCATGTCTCCAGTCCAGACTTTTCTGACCTCTATAAGAAAATCCACTCACGTGCTTTCCCCACCTGGTTATTGTATAAGCACCTTCAACTCGACATCTCTCAGAATAATCTCATTATCTTCTCCACCCTCCCAGATACTCCAACCTTTTCTTTCCTTATTTACTCTATCTACCAGTGACCCAAGTTTTTACCTTTTCATTGTCTTACCTCTCACATTTAATTACTGGTCAATTCTTCATATCCTGTCTTCTGAAAGTTCTTCATATCTGTCATGACAGCAGATCCCTCTTAGCTGTAGGAAGTTCTAGACTTCACCGATCACTGTAGTTTACACCCCACTATCCTTGCCAATCATTGCCTCTTGGGTTTCTAGACCTATCCTGAACACAAAAAGGAGAAAATATGTATCAGAAGGAGAACACAGGAAAGCTAGGTAGTAATGCGCCATTGCGAGTTATGTGCAATGGAAATTTGAAAATACAATGTTTTAAAATGGTCTTTATTTGACTTGGAAGCTAAAATCTTCCAAGTCTTATAGATCATGATTGTCTCTTAAATTCAGAAGTAACTATTAATTTATATTTTGTGGCTGGCATCACACTAGGAATTGAGATAAATAAATAAAAAAGGATGATATTGTTAAGAACGTATAATACTGTTGGATATAGACATATAGAGAACAAATTTAATAAAGACAGATAAAAATCACATGGACAAAAGAATGGCATTCATTCAAAGTCATTGAGGTGAACTTAAGTGCCAAGACAATGAGGGCTGTGGGTCACTGTCTTCACTTGGTGGATGAATTGAAAGGTGAGGAATGGCAAGTTCCCAGATGGCTTCGGTTTGATTTGGCTCTGAAACACAAATACTGTACTCTTAAAGGGAAACTCGTATTTCAGCATTTCTGTTCCCATGAAAAGAGAAATGAAGAATTGTAAACTGTCGAAGAGGAAGTCTATTTTCACCAAGCTTTTAGCTTCAATTCCAAATGGGCAAAAATAAATTCATTAGTGTTTAGATAAATACTTGTGAATATTTCAGTTTTTAACACATGACCAAAAAATTAAGAACCTTTTTGAAGCTTTAAGTTTTTCCTCCATAAAAGGTTTAAGTGCAATAGTTATTACTCAAGCAAGTTATTGAAATACAGTAGTCATAGCACATAAATTATTGCTCTCTCTCTCTTTTGAACTGCCAAGTTCAATTTCTTAAATTAACCAGATTTTCTAAAAGGTAGCCTGGAAGATATTTCCTTAAATAGGTTTACATATATGTAGTTGATTATTAAAGTTTATCAATAAATGTTCTGTCTCTTGGTGTACAAAGATAAACTAATTATTCACTAAAAAGTATACAGGCATACAAAATAATTCCACATTGTTATATACCTGGACTAGAATGAACTTTAAATACTTTTTATAAATTTAAAAATATATTTTGACAAAGGCTATTGTGATAGTCAATCTAGGTTGTCAACTTGACCTGATCATGACACACGCAAGATTATGTGATTTTGGGTGTGTAACAGCAGATTAAACAGAAAGCCCTGCCCTGAATGTAGGCAGCAGGATTCTGATAGATGCGGACTTAGATAAAAGAGGGAGAAGCCGCATAGAGTGAGTGCGACTCTTTCCGAGGAAAATGCATCTGCTCTCGCCTGAGATCATCGGCCGCCGGCTTCGCCTTTTTCTGAAGAGCTTCTTGATCTTCTTGGCCTCCAGCTCTTGGAACTGAAACTTCACCATCGTTTCTCCAAAGAGCTTCCTGATCTTCACATCTTGGACTGGGACTGAATTAGTGGTTGCTCCGATCCTAAGACTCCAGCTCTTAGACCGTTCGACCAGCTACTGGTTCCTCTGACTCTCCACGTGCAATCAGAACCTGGGACTACATTGCTGCAAACTGTAAGCCCATCTGATAAATCCATTTTTTCAAATATACTCATTCTGTGTATTCTGTTAATCTAGAGAACCCTGTCCAATACAGCTATATAGTAACTTTTTATAATATGTGTGTATGTTGACTTTATTCTTTTGCATATTTTATAGATTTAAATAATCTTAATTTATATTTCCTTTAATTTTGCTTAGAGCCATTCTGACTTCAATATTAAAATATCTTTTTACTTACTAAATGTATACAAATTATTAAATTGAGGAAATACATTTGAAGGATTAATTGCTCCATATATATATATATATATCTCAAACTGGCATCTTTAGTCTTGTAATGACTGTACTAATATTCTCCACTGGGCTGTCATACAAAAATGCAGCACATGATAAATAAATATGCTCTAATAAAAGACTGTTCAGCTACTTAAAGCCAACAGTCTTCTTTGTGCTAATGAGGGTTGATATTTTTGACATAATATCCATCCATCTTTCCTCCAGCATCTGTAAGTATCCATTCACTCTGATGACTAACAAGGACCAACAGAGTTTCATTATCGAGAAGGTTGCTACCTGCTTTCTGTCTAGGACAATGAGGCTGATGCCAAAAAAGCACAGAGTTATCAAGGCATGGTTTTGGCTACTCATATATTCAACATTTGTTTGCTTTTTATGTTTAAATACATGCTACAATATGAGCCAATAATTTTCTAACTTTTATAGCACAGTCAAATCGGGTCAGAGAAAGAGTAGAATGAGAATCTTCACACACTGCATGATCATTATACAACCAGCACTTTGTTTGACTTATTCACAGCAGACCAATGAAATACAGATATAAAAAGGCCAGAAATTTAAATATGTTACAAAATCCCACATACCTAGAGGGACAAGGAGCTCAGGCTGTAAATTTGGAAGCTACCCTGGCTCTTACCTTGCCTCCTTCCATACCCATCTCTTGCATTCATAAGAATCATCTGCTAACAGTTTATCTAGAAAAATCCATCCCCCTTACATGCAAACATTTTTAAGAAAAATTTTAAAATGATATGATACTATAAGAGAAAGTTGAAGAGTTATAAAACTGTCATAAATATAAGAAAACTTACTAGAAAAAATTCAGTAGAAAGTCAGAAAAACATTTGAAAATTATAACCCAACAGTACAACATGAATACCACCACCAACAATAATAAAAAGTACCATAATATAGAAATTCCTGATGTAATAGAAGCCCATAATTATAAGAACTCTGAAAATAGTTATACAAACAGCAGTAAATAACAAGCATACAACAAGAGAAAGGGCAAAGGGAAAGTGGGATAACTCAGAAAGAAAATACAAGTGAAATAGTAAAACAATTTAAAACAGTTTAAATTACAGAATGCAAAAGGAGACTAGATCCCAAAGACAAACGATAAATGTAAAAGACAGGAAGAAGTAAATTGCTGAACATATAACTTTCCTGAAGAAGAAAACAAAACATTGAGACAAACAAAAAGTTAAATATGTAATTGAAGAAAACATTTTAAACTAGGAGAACTACATCACATCCATATATTAAAAGGCCACAATATATGCCAAGAAAACTTTAGTTGGAACAATATATTGTTTTTTGTAACTTTATTGTACTTCCAAATTCAAGAATCCAGGCAGAAAAGATTATGTCACATGTATAAGAAAGACAATAAAGTTGGCATCACACTTCCACACAACATTCCACACAAATCTTCTTCACATTCTCTCACTCCCTCCTTCAGGTGTAAAAGTTAAAGAGCTATGGTTTTGAACTTGAAGGTACGCAAAGGAAAGGTGCCCATCTCATGGTAGCAGAGGGACAGACAGGAAGGGGATGGGTACTCCTCCAATGCCCTAATGTCCTTCAACTAGGTCTAGGTCCTACCTCTTACAGCCTCTACCACCTCCCATTAGTCCATTCAGTTATCAATGAATTAATCCATTAAGGAGGTCAGAGCCCTCATAATCAAATCACTTCCCCAAAGCCCACCTCTGAACATTGCCAACTAGGGACCAAGCCTTCAATACATGGGTCTTTGGGGGACATTTCAGTTCCATATCATAACAGTGACCAAGCACTTAACACATGGGCTTTTGGAGAACATTTATTCATACTACAGCAGGTGTTCAGAGAATAGGTAGTAATTATATAGCCCTTATAGAGGAGCCTACTGGAGGATTGTTTCCATTCGAACAGCAGCAAGGGCTGCTGATGTGTCTTAGTGGAAGAGCACTTCCCTAGCAGGTGTGGGGCCCTGGAGTTAATCACAAGTACTGAAAATTAATTAATTAATTAATTAAGGGGCTGCAAGTGTATCTCAGTGAAACAGTGCATGCTTGGCATGTGCAAGGCCCTGGTTTCAGTCCCCAGCATCAAAAAATAATTAAATAAATAAAGTCTATTAACAAAAAAAAACAGCAAAATGGACTAAAAAGAAACCAGAAATGACTATATTTAAATGCAGATCTAAAGGGGAAAAATGATGATTAAAGTGATGGAATGAAATTGAATGCTATGTAATTTGACAATATAAAATTCATACAATAGATAATTTCAAGAATGGGATATAAAGATAGGTTGACATTTAGATGTAAATATTGATATGCCTTTTATAGCTATATCAGCTGAAAGTCAGCATCAGATTTAATAGAACACTGATACTGGAGGCATTTTCATCAAAGCTGATAAGATAAGGCTGTCACCATTAAAACTATATATTTTATAGTTGGGTATGCTGGCACAAGGCTGTAATCCCAATACTTGGGAGACTGAGACAGAAGGATTGCAGGTTTGAGGCCAACATACAGTAATTTAGAAAGACCCTGATTCAAATTTTTTAAAAAATGGGGCTGAAGGTCTCACTCAGAGGTAGAGCCCCTATGGGTTCTATCCTTAGTGCCAAACACACACACACACACACACACACACTATATATATATATATATATATATATATATATATATATATATTTTATATTTTTGGAGGTATTATTAAGAGAAAACAAATTAGAAGAATAAAAAAGGTATGTAAAATAAAAAGAGATTTATTATCTGGAATACTCAACATTTCAACACAATATCTATTCAAAAGTAAGATAAATAAGATAAATTGATAGCACAGTAATTTTAAAAAATATAATGATATTAGTCATCACAAATGATAAGAACTAACTAAAACATATAAGAGAAGACCTTATGTACAACATCAGCAAGAAAGATAAAATTAAGAAATTCAATATAATTACAATGATGATTTCCACAGGTTTTATTTTATTTTATACTCTAGAAGAAACAGATATGTTTATTGCAAAGTATAAAAGAAAAATAAATAAGCAATAATATCCAGTAAAACTCTAAATAAGAAAGCAATTGGGGGGTTCCCCACCACATAGTAAAATGACAAACATAATATAAATCTTTGGTTACCAAAACAACTTGGTAGAGGATTAAAGATGGTACAATAGAGGAAGACAGCGCATTTTGGTTTCTCCAAGACTCAGAACTCAACCAGTGGGGAGACTGCTTCTTGGCAAGAGAAGAAAAGCAGTCAGAACTCAACAGAAGAAAGACAGTCAAAATGCGTTGGAATTGGACACAGCACAGAGAGCAGAGGACTGAAAATTGCTTCCTGCATCTCATCTGGTGAGCACAGAGCAGAGGCGGCATCATCACGGTGAGCCATGCATGGCATGGTGACTCCCAGCACCTGCCAGCTCTCAGAGACCAACTCCAGCAAAAAAGAAGCAGAATCTTATTGAGCCAGTGATTGAAGAAAACCATCATCAAAAGTAATCGTATTCTTCTCCTCACACTCAAATACCTCAAGATGCGACTCCCCAGACTGCCCAGCCAAACCACCCAGTGAACTCCTGTGGCTGCATCTGAACGTAACCAAGAAACAACAAAACCTTCCTGCAAGGACCTCAGTGGCTACACCTCATCTCATCAAGACCACTGTGAATCTATAGAGCAATGAGACAAACCACCCAGCAAACACCTGTGGCTGCAGCTGAACTCGTCCCTGGAGTACCCCAGTGTTAGCCCATGCAGCTGCAGGGACTTGCTTAGCGATGAACAGGCCCTTGGAGTCTGTGAGTTTGCAAATTATCCCTTTGGGGGTGGGGCAGGGGCTATAGTCTGACAAAGCCGAGTAATGAATTAGCAGACAGTACCTAGGGACACTCAGATTGGCAGGACATAAGGTCACCAGTTCACCACTGCCCAGAGCAGCAACAGTGTCCCTGTGGATAAACAACTGAGCCACCCAAGCCCCAGGCTCAGAATGGAGCAATCTCTCCCTGCCATAGTTTGGGCCCTGCAAGCTGGGAGGCCACAGCCCAGCAGGGGTTCATGTGATCACAGCTATAGGCTGAGAACTCAACAGTCTCTCCACCAGCAGAGTTTGTGCCTTGCGAGCTCTTATGCCAGCAACTGACAGGGCTAAATAGGATCACAACCAGCACATCAGCAGTGGTGTCCCTGGGCCATCAATGCTCAGTCAGCTGGGACACAGGCTCAGAACATAGTAATCTCTGGCCCTGCTGAGCTTATGCCAGTGACCACAGAGACCAGAGGTCACTGCTCTGCAGGTTTTTATGGGCTCGTAATCAGAAAAGCAGTGGTGGTGTCTGTGGGCCATTAAATCCCAACCAGAAGGCTGCAGGCTCTAAACTGAACATCATAGTCACTGACCCTGTTGAGCTTGGGCCTGGAGAACACAGTGGCCTGCAGTCAGAGACTCCTGTTTGCCTGCACTGACAAAGAACTATATCTTGTTAAAGGGGTTCTGGGGGACAAACTCAAAAGTCTGATTATATGAGACAGATTCATTGAGGCAAATATATAACCCCAGCATATGCCTTATTATAAAGGGACAACAAATAGACATAGGACTCTCCCACAAAGAGGAAGAGGATGCCAAGACAACATAAATACAAACTTGAGAATTCTGAAAACATAAGAATGAAGACCAACAAGGAAACAATAAACTCCCACAGCTCAACAACAAGGGAGAACACCAATATTGAGCTGCAGAAAATGGCAGAAGGAGAATTCAGAATTTTGATTTTTCAATATGATCAAAGGCCTCAAAAATGAAGTGAGAGAAAGTGTACAGGAAATGAAAGAATATATGAATACAGAAATTGAGGCCCGCAGTAAAAACCAAAAAGAGAAGCCGGGCATGGTGGCGCACGCTTGTAATCTCAGTACTTTGGGAGGCGGAGACCGGAGGATTCGGGTTCGTGGCCAGCCTCAGCTCTCTCTCTCTCTCTCTCCCTGTCTCTCTCTCTCTCCCTGTCTCTCTCTCTCTCCCTGTCTCTCTCTCTCTCTCTCTCTCTCTCTCTCTCCTTAGTGAGGCCCTCTGCAACTTCGTGAGACCCGGTTTCAAAATAAAGTATAAAAAATAGGGCCGGGGGTATAGCACGGAGGTAGAATGCCCCTGCGCTCAATTCCCGGTACCACAAAAAAAAAAAAGAGGCTTTGAGTGAAATGAAGGAAACAATAAATGAATTAAAGATGTCAATAGAAACCACATCTGGTAGACTAGACCACATGAAAAATAGAGTCTCATTCTTGGAAAACAGTTCATTCAAAATTGACCACACATTCAACAACAATATAGAGAAGACATTTCAACATGACCGGAACATCCAAGAAATACAGAATAATATGAAATGACCTAACTTATGGATAATAGGCATTGAAGAAGATCTAGAAGCACAAACCTAGGGCATTAGAAACCTCTTCAGAGAAATAATATCAGAGAATTTCCCAAACATAGAGAAAGAGTTGAACATCCACAAACAGGAGACATTCAGAACTCCAACAAGACAAGATCAAAGAAGAATTTCTCCATGCCACATAATAATCAAAATGACTAACATAGAGGCCAAGGAAAGAATCATAAATGCATTGTTAAAAAAAGAATGGGTGACATTCAGGGGCAAAACAATAAGAATCACTCCAGACTTCTTAACCCAAGACATGAAAGCCAGGAGGGACTGATAGGATGCACTCCAAACCCTGGAAGAAAACAACTTCTAACCAAGACTGTTATATCCAGCAAAAATTCTAAATTGACAGAGAAATAAAAAACATACACGACAAGCAGAAACTAAAAGAAATCATGACTACCAAGCCAGCAATAGAGAAAATACTTAAAGAAATAAAACACAAAGAAGATAATAGAAATAAATATCAGAACCAGAGAAGGGGTGAATTCTACCTGCAACTAAGCAAAGGGGAAATAGTACTATATCAAACAGAAAATATAACTCAACATGACAGGAAACAAAAATCATCTATCAATAATAACACTCCAGTGGAGCCAGGGAGGTGGTCGAGAGGAAGAGGGGAGTGGAGAGGGAGAATCAATGAAGGAATCATTTCCATTGACATTATGTACATATGTGAGAATACCAATGCCAATCTCAATATCCTGTATGGGGAAAGTGAAGAGTGGGGAGAGAGCGGGGGAAAACTCACCAAGTGCTGTGTGCATGTACGTCACTACCATTATGAGCTACATTATGATCTCAGACAGTAATGCACCAATAAAAGTATAAAACTTAAAAAAACAACAACAACACGATACTAATCTGGGTGTGGTCTCCTCAGAAGAAAAGATTGGGACACAAATATACTGCGATAAAATACCATGTGAAGACATGGAGTAGACAGACACCTATAAGCCAAGAAGAGAGATTTCAAAATAAATCAACCCTACCAAGACCTTGATCTCTGAATTCTAGGCTTTAGAAGAGTGAGAAAGTAAATTTTTGTTGTTTCAGCTAGGCGGTCTATGATATTTCATTATAGCAGCCCTAAAAGACTATCATAGTTATACTGTAAAAAAGTATGTGGAATGAAAGATCTTGTGATCATTCAGGAAGATAGAATCTTCCAGAACCAAAACTCAGAAACTAAGCAATAGTTTAAATATTTTTGAGTACACAAATATCAATGGTTTCTGTATAACACAAAAAAAATTATCAGAATCAAAATTAGGGAATAAATGGCAAATAGAGGATTATTAGGACTCACCTCACACAAAAAAAGGCTAGTTTTGTTAATAAGTAAGTCTCTGAAAGAAAATATGCAAAGGATGTAAGTTCAATAGTCCTTAAACATATTAAGTTATGCTCAACCTTCATCATAGAATGAGAAAATATAAATTAAATAATTATTTTCAAACTCTAATGTTAGCAAAATGAAAGGTTTGAAAACACATTCAATTGTTAATGATACAGTGAAGCATGTTATGGGATACAGAATGTGACTGCTTATAGACAGTAAGTTGACGATATTCAACAAAACTGCAAATGTATTCACTCACCTACTAATCTTTGGGATTTGTCCTACAAATGTGCTAACACATATATGAAATGATACGTGTATTTAAATAGTAAATGATAGGTTTATTTAATGTGACATGTGTTGTAATAAGAGTATTAAGATATTTTTGTATTCAAATTTAGAGAACTGACTATATAAGTCATAGTGCATCTATTCAAGGGAATATTATACAGTCAGGAAGAAGTATAATGAAGCATTTTATATACTAATATGAAAAGTAATCCATGACATATGTATATGAAAGTATGAAAAATGTATACCATGTACTGAATTTTTGTGTGTAACAAAGGGGATGAATTATACATAGAATATTCAGAGGCAAAACCATGTGAAAGCACAAGAAGGCAAGAGGTACATATATATATATATAAATATATATATAAATATATATATATCTATATATATATATATTATATATATAAATTATACCTATTGCCTACTTGTGGATCAGCTACCTACTTTCTGTGTTTGTGTGTATGTGTATGTGTGTGTGTGTGTGTGTGTGATATATACTTGCATTTAAAGAAATACTGGAAGCACATACAACAGTATAAAAAGGGGCTAATCATGGAAATGATAGACAAGGATAGGAAAGAAAAGTCTAAATGTAATGCTTTCATATTGTTCTGATTTTCTAAGTGTATGAACTCATTATTCAAGGAATTATTAAACTAAATGTTAAGAAAATTAGGAGTGCATGCCATATTAGTTTTATACTGTAAACTATATGGAATTTATGAAATTGGGTGGAAATGTGTTCTGTAGACAATTCTGGAAAAAAAACTTGCTTAAAATATTTAGGAATTCTTTCTGGCCAGTCAGCTTTTCCAGATAATTTTGTAAGCCAGTTGTCACTAATATATAAGGGGTAGTTAATTGACAGAATTTCCAAAAACCAAATTTTACTACCATTTTTCCCCATGTATTTATTTCTAAAAGAACCTATTACTACCTTAAGGAGCAAAGTTTAAGAAATTCAATTCTGTATACTCAAATGTCAGTTGATAAAATTTTCAACCAGGCAGCAACCTTGGAATGATAAATTTTTGTGGTATTTACTCAAATTATAGATTAAATATTGTGGTATTCCTTCAATGTGTCCTCAGTGGAACTTTATAATCTCTCCAGCAAAAACAACAGGTAATTTTTAAATCCCTTGGACTAGAAATAAGCTTACTTTCTACATTGTGTTTGGATTTTCCCCTTTTGACAACCTGGTTTTTTACTTCCTCAAAATCAGGCACCATACTAATCCTTCTACCATCTGTTCCCTGAAATATGTAAGGAGTTATTACAGAGGCATAGGAATGGTCCATTTTTGGCTTAAGTGTCCAAGAAAAGCTTACTGGAGGAAATGCAAATCAGCTCTGTAACTGTTGTAATGAATGAAGGTTTAAGAAATTCCATCCAAGTCGGGTGTGGTGGCGCATGCTTGTAATCCCAGTACTTTGGGAGGTGGAGACCGGAGGATCCGGGTTCGCGGCCAGCCTCAGCTCGCGCACGTGCACGCGCGTGCGCTCTCTCTCTCTCTCCCCCTGTCTCTCTCTCTCTCTCTCTCTCTCTCTCTCCCTCTCTACTTAGTGAGGCCCTCCGCAACTTTGTGAGATCCGGTTTCAAAATAAAGTATAAAAAATAGGGC